>JAPYZL010138900.1:0-14260 GCA_030522825.1 Platygaster orseoliae
TTGAGTTTTGCAAAAAGTGGTAAAGGACTTTTCGACTCGAAATTGAAAAAGGAATTCAGGATTTTTTTTTATCGCGGACTTTGGGACACCCTGTATATCCGGATTCTCCGCAAATATCACAGTTCAACAAAAAAAATGTACCTCGAAAATTTTTGCATAAACTGATATCTAAGGTCATCAATAACAGATCCTCTAAAGGATTTTGGCTGTCGACATCGATTTTTTAATTTATTAACACTAATAAAAAAAAAAAAAAAACTAAAATTGCGAGTATATGTCCGATTTGAAAAAAAAGACTATTTTCATCGCCTGGACAAGAGAAATTTATTTCAATACTTTTTTTCGCGAAGAAACTATGATTTTTGCATGTTAATTTGGCCATGATAAAATACACATTTTTTTCTGGAAAGGTCCTGTTTACCTTTTCGCCGGGTTTAAGTGTTTTGTAAGAATCTACAAAATAAACACGAAATTCATTAATGTTCTGAATTCATTCGAACGCTATTATTGAAGATCCTCAATGACTTTCGACCGGAATATTCCAGGCTGAGCGAGGGTTCCTCGAGCTTCAAAGTTGGATACTCGGCGAAAAGGTAAACACGACCTTTCCAGAAAAAAATGTGTATTATATCATGGCCAAATTAACATGCAAAAATCATGGCTTTTTCACGAAAAAAAGTATTGAAATAAATTTCTCTTGTCCAGGCGATGAAAACAGTCTTTTTTTTCAAATCGGACATATACTCGCAATTTCATTTTTTTTTTCTTGTTATTGTTAATAAATTGAAAAATCGATGTCGACAGCCAAAATCCTTTTGAGGATCTGTTATTGATGACCAGTTTATCCAAAAATTTCCGAGGTACCATTTCGAGAGTCAAATTTTGTCGAACTGTGTATTTTGTTTATCCCTGTCACCGACCATCCAACTCGAAGGACCAAGCATATCCCAGACCGCGTACTGGGACAACAACGGCATCAATCGTTTACGAGCAAGTGCGTATTTGTTCGGCGCCATTTTAGTGGCTACGAAAGCCGGACAATCGTTAGACACAGGCGCGTTTTTACGAGCCGCCCGCGCCGTAACTCACCGAAAGCCAATTACGGTCCGAACAATACCGCCTCCCCGTAGATTCCCTCACGTCATAACACTTTCGTTCCTTCTTCCCGAGGCCCTCAAAACCACTCAAAACTCCGCGGGACGATATCTTTGAGCTCGAAACCTCTCGAGACTGGATTACGAAGCACCTCGAGAGTCGCCGGATTAGCCGCGACCGCACGCGAGCTGTTGCGAGCTTTTTTCTTTATATTTTTTCGTCGCTCAGGGGGCGACGCAAATTGTGCGCATCCGATGTAATTTCGTGCGGCCTCAATGAATAGCATTGTGCCCGCTGACTTTTTGGCCACGCTCAACTGCCTTAACTGCCGTTTCCTGTGCTCGGCCTATAGACCGAAATTTCGCTGCTCCTCAAATCTTAAGTTGGAGGTCACTTGACCGAATCGCACGAGAAAATTATCGCTCAAACTGTTTAACTGAAATGTGTAAATTTTCACACTTCGCGAAAACGTTACGCAATTAACGTTTCCACATTTTTTTGCTAATTAGTTTGTCACACGTCGTCAAGTCTAATTATGGTTGCTGATGATTTCTAACATAGATGCACTTAGAAGTGGTAGTTTGCGAAAAAAGTATCAAGCCCAAAAATGGAACGAGTCGGGAAAATGGCAATTGTTACAGAGAAATTCTCTGCAAGGACAGACTAAAAACCCGGAAGACGGGGTGTTATATATTCCTCTTTGCATTATATGGTTGTGAAAGCTGGAATATACATATATTATATATAACTGTATTTGGAGAAAAAAGTAGTAGCTTTCGAAACGTGTACGTGTATCATGGATGTAACTGGAAAACTCGTGTGAGTTTCGAAAATCAGTCAAAAATATTAAAACATATATTTTGAAAAGGAATAAATAGACTCGGAACAAGAAAACCCTGGACTTAACCTAAAAAATAAGAAAGGCAGGAGATTTTATAGGGTCAGTTACATAATCTACTATTTGGCACATGAGTCTCAAACTGTATTAGTCAGATTATACGGCGATTTTTCAAGTCATTTCCAGTTATTTTTCCAAAAACATTAAATTGCAGAAAAAAAATTTAAAGACCTCAAACATCATTTTCATAACATACAGAGTGTAGGTCTTGAAATTTCAGCCGTGACTAATTTACCCATTTACTCATGCAGGTAAAATCTGACCTGACTGAAATTTCAAGACCTACACTCTGTATATTTTATTTTTAAAAATTTGTAGCTTGTAAAAAAATTCTTTAAAAATACATTCAATAAAAAATCCTATGAATGTAGGTACTAATTATGAATAAATAAATAAAAAATAATAAGGTTTTTCCCAATATTTATAGCAGTATATTTTACATTTGTCCCTTCAATATTTTTTAAGACTTAGAGAGTTGAAGTTAAAGTTAAAATTATTTATTTTTTTTTTTATATGAAAATTTTTTTAAAAATTTAGTAAGTTTTCTATGAAACACATACGAGATATATTCGAATGTTGTGTCCCTTACTCTAACTAGATTATTTTATGTGTTTCGTCTGTAAAATCACAAAATATTCCTAGTATAATAACAAATTTTTAAGTTGACCTTTCAAAATTTGCGTTTTCGAAGAAAATCTCAAATTTGACATGCTTTTGCAACCAAGAATAGCCGGAAAAAATTATTAATTTATTAAATGAGTACGAAACTAACAAAAAAAATCACGTTTTTGTGTATTTCAAGAAGTTGAAGTTGAAAAATTTGTGATAAGGGCAAAAAATGTAACTAATCACTCCAATCCATGTTAAAAATATCTATATATTTGCCAAGCTTTCGGCTATACATTCGGCCCTTTTCAAGGTCTAAAAAAAACAATAATAGATTTTTCTAGTATGAATATAAATCAATAAATTACATCACTCTAAAATTTAAATCAGTCTCAAAATTGTACTTACAATAAAACAAGGTCGAACATTACATTTGTTTCTTCCCGTTGTCAAAAAACGATTTCGGACTGGGAAAGTAGTCCATTGTCAATATACATAAAAATCGATTAAAAAAGTCAAAGCCGTGAGCTTTAAATCTCAAGCTGCAAAAAATTTTTAAAAATGCATTATTTTCAAAAACTCATAACATTTAGTGACAAAAATACTAATAGTTGAATGTATGTGTTCGTGGTTAGACGATGTGCTATTAAAATAATGGCATGGTTTTTTATAATTTCATTCACAGAACGTTAAAAAATTATTCTACACTGAAAAGTCGGTATAGTCATGAGCAAAATACTCTTTGACAATACACTGTATTGTGACGAGAAGAATATGTTTTGTTACCCGAAGAATACGAATACTTACAGTAGCGAAATATTTCGTTACTGTGACGATCGTATCGTGGCAGTAGCAATCTAATATTGTGGATAGCACGATCCAGCTGGATTCTCATGACGAATTGCTAAAAAATTTGCACAATCATCCAGTCCACAATAAATTCGACGCCAAAATCATACTTTAACCATCACTGGTCACACTTATTACGTAACCCATGTTATAATGCGTGAATTTCACCCAGTGTGACCGTCGAGGGTTAAAATGATACTTGAATTTTTTTCGGAAATATAATTTTTGGAAAATACGTCAAAAAGTCAGATTCAGAAAATAGACCAAGACTCTCGTCAAGCACATAATTTTGAAACAACATCCATAACCTACTATTTATGTACACTGCCCTGAAAAAGTTTGGACTCACTTGGAAAAATCATTTTTTATTCGTCACTATATATCGTTCTCCTCAGACAGTTTAATCTTCGTATTCGTATAGCAAAACATTCAATAAATTTATGGTAAAATTCCATAATACATTATTACAATTGAATATAGTATGTTTTGAACAAAAAAAAAAAAACGATTTTCCCAAGTAAGTCCAAACTTTTGCAAAGCACTGCATCCGGCTTTCAAACAACATCAGCCAAAGTGCGAAAAAATCATCGACGGTACAATCCAAAGTAATTCATACCGGAACGAAAAAATCACGAATAAAGTACAAGGTCCCGGAGCTTGTAGATCGCAATCGGCGATATTCATTAGCTGTTGGTCGTCGATAAACATATCGGGGCTACAAAAGTAAGCCCGAAGACTTAATTCCCAAACAGAATAAAACCGCTAATCTCGCACACGCAACGTGAGCTCGTAGATTCGATATTCGCGGGGTACGTGGGGCAAGTTGGGACACTCCTTGGACGTCTGTCGGCCCACGCGAACCTCGGAGCCATGTGTCACGGTCTGCTGACAGATCGCGAGCATGTCTGCGTCCTCCTCGGCCTAGGCGTGGCACAGGTATACAAGCCTTATAGGTACTCGACAAACGAGCTTGTCTCCGCGGGGTCACAGACCCCGTCTGCGCCGCTTTAGCCGGAGCTGCACCGTGGACGAGCTCCGTCCAGACTGACGACTTTACGACCATCCACTTTTTATCTCCGCGTTTCGCGGATTTCCTCTGCAAATTCTTCATCTCCAGCGTCAATGGCGGAAATCCGTGGGGCAAAGAAAATCGCGCGAATCGGTTGGGATTCGAGGTTAGGTTAAGCTTTCTGTTTTTTGGAATTTCGGTTCATGACAGTTGAATTGATAGGTACATGAGATTCTTTTATTTCATTTATTCTGTAATTTCCGCGAAAGTAAGCCATTACACATTCGTTTTTTACGCCGAAAGCATTCCTTTCCTCGAAAATTTCGAATAATGTACACATAATTCCAAACCCACGAGAAAAGGAATCCTTTCGGAGCAAAAAACGAAGGTGTAATGGCCCACTTTCGCGGAAATTTCAGAAAATGTCGGAAAATGGCGCGAGGGTGTATCCGGCTCGAAGGACCGACTTGGAAAAAAGCACCATTTTCCGTAGAATCACTGATGTCCTCGTAGATCGAGATCGGGGCTCCCGATAGGAGGCTAATGGCAAAAAAACGAGCCGGTAATCGAGGGGCTCGGCTCACTTTGTCCCTCGCTTTGTCCCGAGGTGAAACGCGTAATGAAAATCGCTGGTCCTAATTTGGCCAACCCCAAAGGTCCGCTTATCTAAAGATGACCGTTGGCCCTTCGCCCCGTCATTACGGCATGTAATGACGCCTCCGATATCCGCAGATGTATAGTCGGGGATTTTCTTGCGCTCATTGTCCCCTCCGCCCCGCGTTTATCGACTACGACAATATGGCATTATGGCTTTTTTTTCTTTTTATTGCAGCGCTATCTTCCGCGAAATTATTATTGACGATGTTTCACGCGTTTTTCTTCGATGGGGGATTGAATGGAGCTTTTTACCGATGGCCAATTTTCGAGGGAGCTTATGGCGCGAGAGACAAATTAGGGTTGTTCGATGGCACTGGAGCTTTTTTAAGACGCAAGTTGGAAGACGCGGTGAAAGATGTGAATCTTGCTGAGAATGTTTGGGACTTGATTGAATCTCGAGTGTACAGCTGAGCGAGATTATTCAAATATTTAATCTCGTTGCATTAAAGCTGTGTTGGCTGCTCAAGGTGACCATACGAGATACGGGTATTAGGATAAAAATGTGTTTCATTCAAGAAATGAGTTGGGTTTAGTGTAGAAGGAGTTTTTTTAAAGGATGTGTGTTTTTTGAGTGAATTCATAAGTTTCAATCTGTGACAGTCTAGTAGGTAGAGCAGGATGTAAAAAAATGTTCATTTTCGAAATTTTTAAGATGTACTATTTTTGGAGACTAGAATCGCACTTTTTTTATGTTCGTGTCGGATTTGATGGAACTAAATTTTTCTAATTTTCAACTCACTGAGGTTTGAGTTTTTTTTCTATTATTTTTAGTTCTTTTGAAAATTGAGTATTATTATTTTGTATCTATGCAACTTTATAGTATTTATACAACTTGAAGGATTTTCTAATATTGTTACAGATTTGTAGTATTTCTATGGCATAGTATACTGCAGCTCTATACATTTCTAGACTTAATTGGTAAAGTTTTTTTTTATCAGAAGCATTAAAATTGATTTTCCACTAAACAGTATTTTTCACACAGTTCTATAGTATTTTTCATTTGTTCATGTGCCTCTTTTACATAAATATTCATCTAATTTGAAGAATTTCCAAGTATTTTTATAGATTTTTATATAGATTTTGAGAATAGAATAATATGCTCTGAGAACGAAGATATTTTAAATTTTTTACGATAATACCCACATATTATGCAAGTATTAGTAGATTTTTTGTATTTTTCTCATTTTTCATTTGTTCATGAAATTTCGATAGATTTTTTTATATGTTACAGGTTTTGAATATTTTTGTAGATCGTAATATAGATTACTGAAATTCAAACTTCGATTTATTTTGAGTAATTCGTTGATTCACGGGAAATTGAATCTGTATAAATGTTTCATCTTGTATGGACTCCCTGTTTTTTTTTTTTTTATTTTTTTATTAGATTTTATAGCGTTTTTTTAATAATTTACTTGATTTTTAGCATTCTATTTAAGATTGGTCTATATGTTTTTGAAAAATTGATGTTTTAAAATTTATAGTTTTATAAATTGTAGATATATGTTCAGATTTTCTGGAAAATAATTCATACAATTGAATTATTTTTTCAGTTCGTATGTTTCAAAAGATTTTCTGTTATTTTCATGGATTCTCGCGTATTTTCCTAGAATTTTACACTCCAAAATTCAAAGTTTTATAGATTGCCAGCTTTTTCGTAGATTCTTCTTTTTCTCTATAATTCACTAGGTATGAAAATATTATTGTGCTTTGGATATAAAAAAAATTTTTTAAGGTTACAAAAAAATAAGTTATTACCACAAAAAAAATTCGCTTGGTAAAGATGTGTTGAAATAACAAATTTTTTTGCTGATGCAGCAAATCCTTTTTTTTCGTGTACTATTACTTTTTTGAAATCATGATTTCATTTTTCTAAAGGAAATTATTTCGTTTGTTATAAATTATTCTATTTTTCATGCGTTCACATTGGAAACGAACCATTTTTTCCATTTATAGTTTATTAATTTCTGTTGGAAATAATTACTTGTAATTCTTTTAGAAATTTCAAGTGGTAATTGTTTTTTTAAAAAACTGTGGTTCTTGTTTGAAAATCAATTTCCTGCAATTTTTTTGTTCCTAAAATGAACAATTCGAACATATAGAAAAATATGAACAACTAGTAATGATCACAATGGAAAAAGTTAGAAATATCAGTCTTTTGTATTTTTAGAAGTACACAGAAAAAAAATGATTTGCTGTAGCAGCAAAAACATGTGTTTTTTCAACACAACAAGACGGAACAAATTTTCTTTGCAGCAGTAGCTTATTTTTTTGTAACTCCAACAAATCTTGTACATTGCCCAAGCACCATCATTATGCATAAAATTCCATTGCATAATAACTGTACTCTGGTAACAAAAAAAATTTACTCCATCAAGTTGCGTTGCAACAGCACAATCTTCTCTCAGATCCAACAAATCATTTTTTTTTCGTACATAAAATTGTCATTCCGCCTCGCGAGAGACAACGCCAAATTCGTTTTCATCCCGCAAAAAGACGCGATGATCTCACTCTCGCGAATTAACCCAGTTGAGTCGCCGGATTCGAGACAGACATGGTCATCGTCGACCGAGACGTTGGCTTCATTGGCAGATTTATCGCTCGCGGGGACGCCACGCGATTCCCTGACGAACGGCTGGCGCTTTCCTTTTTTTTCTCCTTCGTTTTCCTTCACCCGCGCAAGTAACGGGAGCTTTCCTCGGGCTCCTTAACGGGCGCTGCCCGAGAAACTTGGGAAGATTGACAAGGCGAATTTGAACGCCTGCCAAGCCCAGAATAGACGCTATTCCCACGTACGGCTTTCCACGCTTTTCCGCAAATGACGTTTTTTTCGCGACCTTTTTTGCCGCCCTTATCGGAGGTCGTTGTCGCCAGGGAAAGCACTAATTGCCTGATAACGACGCTTATGCTGGTTCCGTCGCGACTTTATCGCTTTGGGGATGATGGGTTTTTTTTTCTCACGAGTTGTAAGTGTAATTGCGTTTGCGAATGTGTGGAATTAAGAGTGGATAAACAATTATTCATTTTTTAATTAAGTGAGTATATCAAAATTAGAGATTCTGGAGAAAAAATAGTAGTTTAACATGAAATTCCATAAAACTGAAGGGAGTTGTTGAAAAATTTTTTTATTTGTTTATGTGAATCAAATATGTTTTAATATTTTTCGAACAAAATCTTCAGAGATATTTTCAGCTACAGAAATTATTAAATAAAAATTCTTTGTTGGTTTTTCGTCCCCAACGACTCTTTGATTTTTCATTCTGTAAAAACTGATTTCTGATCATTTTTCCGAATTCTGGAAAATATTTTTCCAACCCCTAATTTTTGATAAAGCATGATCTGGTAGAGTTGTTTTTGTAATTTTCCAATAATAATTTTTAAGAAGATTTTTACGATTAAAACTCCTTGGGAAATAAACCTCGAAATAGTACAAATACACTGTTTATTTATTTATTTAATTAATATTTACAGACTCATGCCCAATTAACATGAAATTTTTAATAACAAAAAAATAATAAACTTATTATTTACTATTATTGATTCTTCAGTATCATTTACTCATTATTTTTTATTCGTGATAATTAAAAATATTTTTATTGTCTTTTTAACTTATGCAAATTTTAAGTATATACACTGAAACTGATTCAATTCATAAATTGATGACAACTCAAACAAATTGATTTAAATAAGAAAATAAATGTTTCGGAAAAATTGTCACACGGACAGTAATTTTTTAAAAATTAGAAACGGAAAATGAAGAAAATATCTTTTCATAAAATGAAAATAAGCAATGTAAATACGTAAATTTTCATCTCAATCATACCTGAAAGAATCACAACAGATTTATAAAAAAATTAATCACAAAATAATTTTCAAATCTAGGTCGTATCTTTAAATAAAAAAATAACACGAAAAGATAATTTCAAATTTATTATAATTTATAATATTATTTATTGAAAAAACAGTTTCGTACTTTTTGCAATAAAATTCACTAAAAAAGTCGTTACTTATCTTAAAAAAATACATTAAAATTTATCACAAAATACTGATAAACGTTAAAAAAACTGAAACGCTTTCATAAATTATGTAAGAACATGTACCACTGGATAAACAATAAATTTTGTACAATAAATCAACTTATTTTTCTAGTCATTGTATTTATCTGCGTGGATACGCAAATTTTCTCACGCGCTCGCGCAAAAGCGTGCTTTTGGCACAGCCGGACTTGGCAGCGTGTGAGTTCGTTGCCCTGGGTTAATTTCGTGTCGAAAAAGTGGGAGGATAAAACGAGCTTGCAAAGCTCAAGATAAAAAAAATTGAAATTCAAAACATGAACTTCTCACTATCCTCAAAGTATCTACAAATGCCTCTCAAAGGGTTCTTACATAAAGTTCGTAGAACTCGATTATCGATAATATAAACTTTAGATAATGTTGTTATGTTTTGTACACAGAATGATAAAAATTGCCTAATTTTATTACGTCTTGACTTTGTCTGAATTTCCAAGTGAATTTAAAAACATAGTTATGAAAAAGTAGTCGTTATTAACTTATTATTTCTGGATGAATTTTTATGTAAGGTGTTACAAAATCAAGGAGATTCATGGAAAATAAAATTCTCATAAAATTGGAATGAACAACTTACATTTGAATAAAATCAATTATTATTTTACTGAAAAATTAAAGAAGTCATGATTAGTAATGGTAAAAATATGAATTTTTTAACATGATGCAGAAAAAAAAGTGAAAATAATAAAATAAAAAAATGATCGAAAAAGTACTTTGAATTCTAGAGAAAATAACAAAAAATGGTTTCATGTTAGTTCTCCAAATTCAACGACATTCGGAAAATTTATTTTAACAAATTAGCAATAAAAATGAGAAATAAAAAAATGGAAAATTATAGTACATCATAGATTTAGAATTAGGTATAATTATAAGATTCATATTTTTTAGAGAATTATATTGAAATGAGCAATAAAGAAAGAGAATATTTCATGTAAAAATAATTTTGTGTTCAAAAGAATTTTTCCAATAAAAATTTTTTATTATTTATGTTGAGCAAAAATAGCACAGAAAATGGAAGCTCGAAAAATCTTAAAAACTGAATTCGCTAAAGCATCGAATTTGAGAACTATAGGTGGAAATTTAAATAAAATATCAGAAAATCTTTATAATGATGCAAAGTCTAAAAAAATACCAAAAGTAATAGAATTCGAGAAAAGGACTGTTTTTTGAAAAATTGAACTGAAATTCAGAATTCTGGAGCATCAAAATCTGAAAAAAAATTAATGTAAAGAAATTTAGATATCCATGAACATTCCAAAAAAAAGGATATTTGATTTTAAATAGAAAAAATTTTAAAAAATATTAGAAAACTGTACAAAGTGAAATTGATACGAAAAAAAAGAAAAAAAAAACGAAAAATCATGTGATCTATAGAATTCTAAAAATAATTCGATATTTGAATTCAATAGCATCGTGATCTGAAACCATCGATAGAAATCTGAAAAATACTAGAAATTTGAAAAAAATATGAGATTCTATTCAAAAGTTTTATAAACACTAAGAAAATGCGAGGAATATTAGAAATTTTAAATATTCGAAAACTATGTAGCGATAATATTTTTGAAAATTTATCGAAATTTCAATCATGGAAAATGTAATTCTATAAACCCATACAGAAAAACACAAAAATTCCAAATAGTTCATCAAACTATATAAGTACTAAAAATAAAAAAACGACAGAAAAGTTACGAAAATCTGTTTGCAAAATACTTTTTACGAAAATATCGATTTCAATAATCAAAATCTTTGTAATTCATAGTAATATAGCATCAAATTCTAAAAACTTATAAAAATACCAGAAAATACAACAGAATATTTTACATTAGATTACATAAAAAAACTCGAAAAATCTTTATAATATCATTATTTTCTCAAAAAACTATAAAAATAAATTTATTACATAACTCATATTCCTGAATCATCTTATTTTAGAAAAACGGATAGAAACTATAAGCATACCTTTCAAGTTGTAAAAATACTGTATATAGAAATATGAAAAATACAAAAAGTATCATGAAAAAAATCTGAATTCAAAAGACCTAAGAATCACGAAAGTCTAGTTCAAATACTTATGAAACTTCTAAATCTCAAAATTCAAAAAATCCTTCTCTTACAACCCGCCAAAGACACAAAATTAGAAAATCCCAAAGTAAAAACACATTTCCTGAAAAACCCCTCCCAAAAATACTAAAAACATTCACACAACTTTTTACATTCGACATTGTTGAAACCTGAAGATAATTTTCATTTCTACTTAACTTTCAAGCCAAGAATAACCTGAAAAACACGGAGAAAAAACGAATTTTGAAAATTTCCATTTCTCATCGCTTATGACTATTTTTTATGCCGCGGCGCGAGTCTGAAAGTCTCGGAACATCGCGTCAAGAGTCGAGAATAGAACATAGTCAACGTAGTAATAGCGCTGGCAAACGATATTACTGACCTGAGCCAACGAGTGACGACCCTGACGCGTTCCACGCGGTCGTTGACTGATTGTTGTGCATGCGATGCACGTCGCGGCGTCTCTCGTTGCACGCGCCGCGTTTTCCCAACGCTCACTTTTTGCAAACGAGCCAATTTTCATACGAGCATCTTTTTTTTTTACTTATAATCAGGTGTAATAACAATATGCACGGAAAACGATGAAAAATGGACGCAAATACGCAGAAAAGATGAAAAACATGAATTTAGATTAGAAATGACTAAATTAAGTTACATACTTGAAATACATGATCGTTTATTCAACGTCAAATTTTTTTGAATAAAAATACAAAATATATGAAAAAGAAATGTTTCACTTTTAGTCGTGAAAAAAATACTTGTATAAATTATAATAGATAAGTTCAGTCAATTAAAATTTATTCGCCCATTTTCTATATAACTTACAGAATTTTTCATTTAAAGTGTAAAAAATTTGTAATAATAAAGTTATTCTTGCACAAATTATCATTTTCAGGAAAAATATTATACTTATAAAACTTTTCGCCTGTTACAAAAATTTTTATAAATATAATCAATTCAAAATTAAAAAAAAAATTAAGAACTTATATTCAATAAGCTCCGATAAGTCCTATAAAAATTTTTTTGCATCAGTTACAGCATTCGCATTAGTTCAAGTCGTTAAATTTATCTGTCGCTTATTTAAATATTTACCAAAAATATAACAAAATATTTTTTTTTTAATTTAGTACAGTCAGGCATTCTTGAAATGTATAATCTTGCAGTATATGTACCAAATATTTTTTTGTATGAAGCAAATCGTAATTTACAGGGAACTCAATTTTATCATGTAGGAGGTATAAAACATTCATTAAAGCATAACAAAAAAATTGTTGCGTGGACACAAAAATTGTTGACAGCGAAACAAAAAATATGGTACAGCCTAGTACGTCTAACTAATCTTGCAGTATACCAAATACTTTTTACAGAGTAGTAAATATTGTATACTACAGCCAACCAAAACATGTCTACCAAATATTTATGCTATAGTGAACAAACTCGAACTTTCAGTGTATCGATAGCCCAATAGTCAGATCAATATCACTTCATTCCCACTGTCCATAATTACCAATCGATTTCCCAATCAACATCTCCCATCGGTCGAAAGTTATTTCGAGATTCATCGTTCTTTAAGACTGCGCAAACAACAGGCCTTGGCGCCAATAAAATCAATGACGCGCACGGCACGACCTACGACACCGCGCGGATTTACCGCGCACGCGGAATGACCACTCTTATCACCGACTTGCGCAATGCAACTTAATGCACGAGTTGTTTTGCGACCTCGCTCGAACTGTTTGTCGTGGCTTTTTCCTCTGTTGATTTTTTTTGCGTCCCCTTATCCTTCAATTTTTTTCGCTCTTTGCTCCTTGAATGGATTCAGGTGCGATATTACGCGCAATCTTAGAAAAACACAACGGCGTACGAGAAGAAAAGCACGTAAGCAACATTTTTTCTCGTCGCATCAACGAAACTTAAAGACTATTCTTAGCGTAATGAGGCACTGTTTGATGTTTGATGAATTTCAGATTCTACGCGAAACTGGTTTTGCGAGGATTATTTGCAATGTTAAACGCTGGGAATTGTAATTTTTAGGATTGATTATTGCTGTGTCGGTGTATACGTGCGTTATCCTGGGGTAAACTTGACCTGGAAGAATAATTTTGAGGTAAGAGATTCTTGATTTCCTGTATAGTTTGATATCCAGGAAGCTAGAACTGAGTTTAAAGTTTGTCTAGTTTTTGAGATTTTTGTTGTTCACTGGAAATTTGGATTATAAGTGAAGTTTTTTGAAAGTAGAGGATTTTATACCTACTGTTTACAAAATTTTACGTGTTTCACAAAATTTATCGTATTTCTTTCAAATATCGAAAATCATTTCTGATTTCAATAATTGTTTTTTCTTGATTTATGATTTTTTATTTGAATGTTTGAGATTTATCCACGATTGATGTTTGGTTTGTGAAAATTCTAAAGACGTAACAGAGTTTCTGAAGTAATACAAAATCAATTTTATTTATTGATTTTTACAAATTAATCGAATTTGTCAGAACCAGGGACCGAGACCGTTATATATAACGATTTCGTTTCGGTTTCGGTTTCGAGAAAAAAAATAATAACGTTTTCGGTTTCGGTTTCGGTCTAGAGAAAAAAATAATAACGTTTTCGGTTTCGGTTTCGGTCTCAAGAAAAGAAAATAACGTTTTCGGTTTCGATTTCGGTCTCGAGAAAAAATATAACTTTTTAAGTTTCGAGACAGAAAGTTAGGGTTTCGGTTCCTTAAAACGAACTCATATCAGTTTCAGTTACGACTTGGTACTCGAGAAAAAAATTTATTCGGTTTTGGTTCCGAGACTGTTAAAAAATTTTGTCTTAAATTTAAGAAAAACTGTATAACGCCTATAACACATACCCTGTAATAATAATACAATAAAAGTTTACAATATATATATATATATATATATACAAGGTATACCAAAGACCTCGTGCCAAAAAGAAATCCTATATTCCTTTTTGAATTTTGAGTCGAAATGTCCTTTATCGTTCCGCAAAATTCTCAATAATAAAGAAGTTATTAAACAA
>JAPYZL010138911.1:0-11120 GCA_030522825.1 Platygaster orseoliae
CATATTAATATACATTCACTTTCAGAAACCTCATAATAACAATATGTTCGATAAGTTTTATCAACAAGTCATATTTTTTTGCCTGAAAAAAAAAACAAACGAACAATACCTTGGAATTTCAGAACTTTATTTCAAAAAACTGTCAAATTACCTACATTATCTATTTCATAAACTATTGCTAACACTGCACTGAATTGTTAAAGAATATGACGTTGTTTAAAATATGAAAAAAAACACTTTCTGTCACAAACAACACACGATCCGCAGGTTAAAGACGTTTTCATCATAATAATACCCGCACCCGCGGTACCTGATGCGTTAAACTTGCATGAGATTGCATTGAATTGCATAAAATAAATGGCAATTTTCATCAATACTCATGTTTACGTTCCATTATTATTGATTACTATTATTCACGTTAATTGTACGTAAAATAAGGTACACGTTAGGGGCACGTATGTGCACGTTAGGTACACGTAGGTGCACGTAGGTGCACGTTAGGTGCCCGTGCGTGCGAATAGACAGTTCCATAGTTATAATGATAATAAACATTCTAAATGTTGTCAATGATTCCACGAAATTCGAAAAATTTGTAGGATTTCAAGAAATATTGATCAATTCCTATATCATAGATAATTTCGTAAAACTACTAAGAGTTTTGTCAAATAAAAAATGCTTCATAATTCATCGATCGTCGATAATTTTGAAAATTTATTTTGAAAGCTAGAAATTTCGTAAGTGTTGTGAAATAATAACCGATTGAAAATTTTTAGGATTGTAAATAATTATTAAAAACTCGAAAAATTATATACTAATATTATGAGAATTTTCATGACAATTCATGATGATGATAACGAACAGTCCAAATGTTGTCAATAATTTTAGAAAATTCGAAAAAATTATATAGGATTTCAGGAAATATTAATAATTTCGTAGATCGTGGAAAATGTTGAAAATTCTGTAAAACTTCAAAGACATTTTTCAAATAAAAAAGGTTTTAAAATTCTTCATTAGTCAATAATTTTGAAAACTGGAAATTTTGCAAGTTTTGCAAAATAATTAAAGATTGAAAATGTTTAGGATTGCAAATAATTAATAAAAACACAAAAAAATCATGTAATAATATTCTGAGAATTTTCACGATGACTCATGATGATGATAAAAAAAATGAACTTTCAAATGTTTCATAATAATTCTTAATAATGTATTGATTATCAATAATTTTGAAAATTAATTTTAAAATGTATAAATTTAACAAGTCTTGTAAAATAATAATAGATTAAAAATTTGTAGGATTATAAGTAATTATTTAAAACACAAAAAATTATATATTGTAACAATATTTTCAGAATTCTCATGAAAATTGATAATAATGATAATGATATTAAACATTCCAAATGTTGTTAATAATTCTGTAAAATTCTAAAAATTTGTAGGGTTTCATAAAATATTGATCAATTTGTAGATCGTGGAAAATTTCGTTAAACTACGGAAACTTCAGTTTAACATTCTTTATATATTTTAAACATTTATTTTATTTTAGAAATCCATAAATTATTTTGTTTAAAAAATCTAAGAATTATTTTATTTTCAAAATATAAAAATATTTTATTGTACGAAAGTCGCTGATAATTTTCAAATTTTTTAAATATTTTGGATTGTAAAATTGATTCTTAATGTGTATAATTTTATCACTGGGTGTGAAATAATTTATTATTGATAGTTGACATGATCGTGTTACTTCATTAATTGTCAAGAGTAAAAGAAATTGTCGCAAAAAAAACTATGAAATATTTCCATAATAAAGTTCACATATAAACGTTTATTTGCAAAGATGGTTTATATAAAGAAGTATGATAAAAGAGTTCTAAATAGACAAAGAGGTTGAGAAATGGAATTGTATTTGATTGTTTGGTAAAATATTGTTCATTAAAAAAATTAATAAATTATGGATAAAGGATTTCATACTTTGATTTTTATTGAACGATTATATGATGTGGATAGATAAGAATGAATGATTTTTTTGTTGATTGTTTTTGATGAATTTTGAAATTTGATAGATGAAAAAAAGTGTTGTTTTTATATTTTCCAAGAATCGTATTAATTGTAATAAATATTAAATATCAATATGAATATTAATTATAATAAAATGTAATGGAAAAATTGAAAACTTGTGCAAAAGAAACATAAAATTGAATGTTTAGAACGCGAATTCTCGGCCAACGAACAAACAACTACTCCAGGTCGTGGAGTGGGTTAAGCATATCCCACATTTTTCGTCGTTGCCACTAGAGGACCAGGTGCAGCTTTTGAGAGCCGGCTGGAACGAGCTGTTGATCGCGGCCTTCTCACATCGCTCCATCGATGTGAAAGACGGCATAGTCCTCGCCTCGGGCATCACGGTACACAGAAATACTGCCCAGCAAGCCGGCGTCGGCGTCATTTTCGATCGCGTCTTGTCCGAACTGGTGTCCAAGATGCGCGAGATGAAGATGGATAAAACCGAGCTTGGTTGTCTCAGGTATTATAACAATGCGAGCAAAAAAGAAAAAGAACTTTAAAACACTACATGTATATTGCGCAAAGAAATTTGGAAAATGATTTGAGATAAATATTGAGTGAAAAATAAGGCAAAAGCACAGAAACTGCGCACAGAGTCTGTGCCGTAACGTAGAACTACGTCAATCATTCATAAGTCTCATCTCGAAAACTACTTCCACCAATTTGAAAAATGCGTCAATTATTTAACAAATTTTCTTTGTTACAATTTTTATTTTTAATAAGTTAAAAATTCGTACACCTAGCTTTTGACACTATATTTACATTAGAATATTCAAAACAAGACTATGAGTTAATGATAAAAAAAAATTTCGTAATTTTACTTGATGTGTGTTACAAAATTTTAAAATTACTCAATTAGTTATTTGATTATTCTTTTTCAAAATTTATATATATATCTTCTTTTTATGATAAAAGTTAATAATTATGGTTGGTGAATATCTTTGGTTAATATTCGGATAAAAAATATTATAAAAAGTGTTGTTTGACAATAAATTTGTTCAATAGCCTTCAAAAAGTCTTCATGCGACATCAAACCTCAATTTATTTCTGTAGACTTGACCTTGATTTGACCTTGATTTGACCTTGACTTGACCTAACTCTGACTTGACTCTATTTTGACCTTGAACGGACTCTGATTTGACCTTGACTTGACCTCGACCTAACGTAAACTATATAAATATTAATATGTGATAATACACACACACACACACACACACTAATATATACGTCAAAATGGATATTATTACACTTCTTGACCACATTTTAAAATTCTATAATATTATTTTTTTGATAATAATTATCGTTGAAATCGATTTGTTGGTTCAAAAAGATATAATTTTCTGTTTGTTTTTAGAAAAACGATTAAAAAAGCCTACTTAAAAAGTTACGTGTTTTTAAAAATTTTGTGTTAAAATTTCAAAAATAAGTGAAAAGACTCCAAAAATATTTCATGTATGTTCTGAGATTGTACTTCTATCATTCTTGGTGAAAATTTTTTTGTCATAAGAAAGTATTAAACAGTGATTTAGAAGTTTGAGAATATTAGAAAATGTTTCTGTTTTGTACCATTTTCTAAGATTACTGAAAAAGATTGTGATTGTGAAAACAAAATGTAGAGCAGTAAATGAAAATGCCCATATTTTTCATAATTTTCTAGAATTGATAATTTATTTAAATATGCATCCCTGATTTCGAATATGGATTTGAAAGTGATTTTCTCGAATTGCAGAAATTCAGGAAATGTTTATCAACTTTCGAAAATTGTATTGATTATCATATTTTTTCGAAAAATGCATGATAATGTTATTTCCTTTTCAATAAAGATCTGAATAACTTGAAAAGTATTAAAAAATTACAAAAATCTTAGGAAATTGAACAAATTTCAATTGCAATCGGTAGCAATTGAAAATATTGAAGAATTTGTAAAGTTTTAATAAATGCTCATAACTTTGTATATTGTATTCAGTATAGGGAATTATTTTCTAAAAAAAATGCATGATTATGTTTGTTTATTTTTAATGCATATCGTAAGAATTTGAAAAGTATTATCAAAATACAAAAAAATCTTAGTAAGATGGACGAATTTTTTGAACATTTTAAAACTCACTATGTTTAAAATTTAAACAATTTTGAAAAATTAAAGAACATTATAAATACGAAAGATTGTCAATAATTTTACGAAATCCAACAAATTCGCAATTTTTTTGTTTAATTCACAGTCTCACATAGTTGGTATTATGTTTGAAATTTTGAGAATCTTGAAAAAATTAAAAAACATTGAAAATTTTGAAGACTGTCGATAACCCTAAAAACTATATACAATTGAGATTTAAAATAATGATTTCCAGTACTGATTTGCAAGTAGTTTTCTTAAATTTCAGAAAAAATGCGATCAAAAATAGATTCTGAACAATCATTTTGAGTACAGATTTTTAATAATGATTTCGAGTATAGATTTGCAAATAATTTTTTTTTAATTTCGGAAAAAACGTGAATGAAAATGTATTTGAAAAAATAATTTCTAGTATAGATTTGGAATAATTATTTCGACTATAGATTTTAAATAATTGTTTTAATTTCGGTAAAAACGTGACCGAAAATAGATTTGGAAAAATGATTTCGAGTATAGATTTGCAAGTAGTTTTTTCGAATTTCGAAAAAAACGTCACTGAAAATACTAAAGATTGTTAATGACTTTATGAAATCCAACGAATTTGTGAATTTTTTAAAATTCGCTGTCTTGGGTAGTTGGTATTATGTTTAAAATTTTGAGAATCTCAAAAAAATTAAAAAACATTGAAAATTTTGAAGATTGTCTATAGCCCTAAAAACTATATACAATTAAGATTTGAAATAATGATTTCGAGTACTGATTTGCAAGTAATTTTCTTAAATTTCGGAAAAAATGCGATCAAAAATAGATTCTGAATGATTTTGAGTAGAGATTTTTATTAATGATTTGGAGTATAGATTTGCAAATAATTTTTTTTTAATTTTAGAAAAAACGCGACTGACAAAATATTTGGAAAAATAATTTCTAGTATAAATTTGAAATAATGATTTCGACTATAGATTTTAAATAATGATTTTCATTTCGTAAAAAACTTGACCTAAAATAGATTTGGAAAAATGATTTAGAGTATAGATTTGCAAGTAATTTTTTCAAATTTCGGAAAAAGGGTCACTGAAAATAGATCTGGAAAAATGATTTTTAATACAGATTTGAAATAACGCTTTCGAGTATAGATTTAAAATAATGATTGCAAAATAAATTTGCGAGTTATTTTCTTGAATTTCGGAAAAAACGTAATTTGAGATAAATTATATAAAATGATTTCGAGTATAGCTTTGGAAAAATGATTTCTAGTGTAATTTTGGGAAAACGATTTTGAGTATAGATTTGAAATAATGATTTCGAGTATAGATTTTAAGAATAATTTTCGGAAAATGATTTTCAATATAGATTCAAAATGATGATCTTGAGAATAGATCCGTGAGTAATTTTCTTGAATTTTGGAAAAAAACGTGATTGGAAATATACTTTAGAAAATGATTTCAACTATAGATTTGCAAATTTCTGAAAAAAACGTAACTGAAGATATAATGATTCCCGGTCATTTTCCCGAATCCAAATTCCCGAAATACCATTACTCCGAACGTATTATTTCCCGAATGGCCATTTTCCCGAAAGTATTATTTTCCGAATTTCGGTTGGAATAAAACTCTTGTTTCAATTGTATACATATATGAATTTCATAAGAAGAGTCTTCAATAAAAGTCATGGTAAAAATTTCATAAGAAGAGTCGTGCTAAAAATTTTATAAGAAGAGTCTTCAATAAGAAGGTTCGTGGTTAAAATTCCAAATTAAGTTTCTTCAGATATAAAATTCAAAGGTTGATGTTGTGTGCGATTACTGTATGCAATTATCATGTATAAAATGGAGACTCTAATTTTGAATGTGACAGTTGTTGTTCATGCGTTAATTGTTTTGTAAATGTTCGGGAAAATTAAAAACCTATCGGGAAAAAGACCGTTCGGGAAAATGGCCGTTCGAAAAAAGACCTTTCGGGAAAATGGTCGGCAACGGATATAATTGGAAAAATAATTTTAAGTAAAGATTTGTTAGATTTCTTAAATTTGTGAAAAAATGGATCTGAAAACGTGCATAATATTACAGGTGTATAATCCTGTTTAACCCGGACGTGCGGTCTCTGAAATCCACGCAGGAAGTGGAATTGCTGCGGGAAAAAGTGTACGCGTCCCTGGAAGAATACACCCGAGTGAACAAGCCCGATGACCCGGGGAGATTCGCAAAATTGTTGCTCCGCCTGCCGGCCCTAAGGTCCATCGGCCTCAAATGCCAGGACCACGTTTTCTTTTTCAATCTTATCGGCGACGTCCCCGTCAACGCATTTCTTACCGAAATTCTGGAATCACCTCCGGATCCTTAGGGTCCAACGGGCGCTTGAAAATCCTCGATTTACTTACATTCTCATTCATCAAGTTGGAATTTGAGAATTTCAATTCCAGAATCCATCGATTTCAGAATTTTAAAATTTATCCAATTATAATTTCAATGTTTTTAATTATTCCCGTGAATTGTTTACATTTTCTAATTATTTTAGAAAGAATTTCCAAGTCTTAACTTTTTTTATTTATAAATCTAAAATCGATAGGTTCTATTCATGTTCTCAAATTTAAAGTCTGAACTTGAAAATTTTTATTTTTTTATTAGAAATCGAAAATGAATTGTATTTTTTAATTCGAATCGGAGCAATTCTACAAAATCGGTTTTTGCAATGTCGATTATCAAACTTGTTAAGTGTTTATTAAGTCACGAAACAGTTTTTAACTTTCAGACTTTCCTTTTTAAAAAAAAAATCCTTGGTAACGAGCAAAAATTGTCTCAAAACTTATTGAATTGTACGTTTGAAACGACCAGATTTCAAATTGCACTTGTCACATATACGAATTTTCGTAGACAGAAAACAAGATTCTATTGCAGTGAGTCACATAGAACAAGCAGTATCGAGTGATGAAAGCGCGAATCGATTCGCATCGAGATCGAGTAAATCAAAAAATTGCCAATTTTTCTGTTACATTCCAATCTCATCTCGATTCGAATCGTTATTTTCAAGAGCCACGTCGACTTTGTTATTCCAGGATTTTTTGTAAGCCGTTAACTTATTCTTAATTTAACAAGGGAACGTAGGCTTTTTTTAATTGTTGGTAGCTTCTGGATTTGTGATATTTCGTGCGATACGTTTTCAAAATTACACGTTTTTTTTACTGTCCAATGCGGATGCGATGAAAATTATTTTTTAGGGTAAAAAAATCGTGTAGAATCGACCATTGAATTGTTGCTTTCCGAAAACTGTTGATTGCTTTATTTCGTACGTTGTGTAGCTGATAGTCATGAATTTTGATCAATAATTTTATCGTTTTGTAATGCGAAATTACCTATATGAGATATTTATTTCGGTTTTAAGGCCTTGTTATCCATTACGTTTGCGTACTAAGTAAAACGATGAATTTTTTTCTGTTATATCGAGTAATTCACGTGCCCGGTTTTTTTAGTATGGAAATTAATTGGATTGTATTTGTTTTAGAGAATTGTAAAAACTACGAGTTGACAGTTGACATCACGTTTTCGTTATTCTAAAAAAAAAAACTAAAATTTTCTTCTTTCATTCTACATTTTGGGAGGTACAAATTCAGGCGTAAGTAAATGTGTGCTAACACTTTTACTGAAAACTCCGCAAATTACAATGTAGGCATTTCAATTTCGACTGGGAAAAACGAGAATTTGTAAATAAGTTGGCCAGAGCTCAGGATCGATGTCGTATTCGATTTAGTCTAGAGATTCCCAAGTTGTATTTGAAAATCTTCGATAATTGTTGATTCTGGATGAAAAAAATGCTTTTGCCATATTCTGGATAATCCAATGTAGCGTTGAAATGCTCAAAATCTATATGTTTTAATGATAAAGCCCGACTGTAAACAGCAAGGTTTCGAAGATTGGATATAGAAATATATATCATACAAAATAAAGAAAAATAATTGTAACAAATGCCAAGTTTTATTTATTCGAAGAATTAATTGGGATGAAGAAAAATACACACGCGAAATTGTGACTCGATTTTTTATTGCAAATAATATTCAACAATGTATCTGGTTCGTATCTCGTACAGCGGAATAAATATTAATATCAATATCATTATTATCCAACAATGCACTCCATTCACTCAACTTCATGATTTTTCATATTTACAATACTTCAAATACAAAATTTCTGTCGAACGGAGTAAAAATATTATTCTGTTACACCATAAGATTTCAATAAAATATGCACACAAACATCCGAGTAAATTTATGAGCACTGAGTGGACTCCAGAAAACAAATCCATGTTTTTATCACAGCACTCAGTGTTTGTCGTAAATATTCGTGTGCCACAAAAATCAACGTACAATTAAAGTTCATTTTTCAAAACTCAGTAATTGAACAAACTGTACATTAAACTTAGTCTGGGAAGAAAAGCTTAATCTTGGCCAAGAACTCTACCTCGGCCCCAATTGTGACCTCCGAAAAAGTTTCTTCCTTGGTCCTGATGACCTTGAGCCTGGTTCCTTGGAGTAGGAGTCGTGCCGAATCCTCGAATATTCACTCTGTGAGGTGGGAAGTAATTTTCCAAAATTTTAGGGGTGTTGAGAAGCTCAGGACCTCCAAATTCTTGAGGGTACACAAATTTGAAGAAGTAGTAGATATGGCCCACGAGGATGCCTACGAGTTCCAGCATGCCTCCTCCAGAAATGATCAAGTTGAATCCAAACAAGACCCAGGGAAGGTATTGTGCTTTGAAACGTGTTCCTAAACAGACATTATTCAATTTTAATTTTTTTATTTTAATACAGTATGCTTAGTGATCAAATTAGTTAATTTATTATAAAATTAATAATAATAATTGAGGATTTTTAAACATTTTATTTACTGCAATCGGAATCGACAACGAATATGAATCAAAAAATAAAATTTAATTTATTTTTTAGAAGCTGTAGTTAGAGATATGAAGACTGATTATTTTACAATATTTATATTTGAAATTTAGTTCCGAAATATGTGAATAATGCAAAAATAACAAATTGTTTATAGAACAATTAGAGATTTGATCATTTAAAAAAAAGCATTGTAATAAAAATATTATGATTTTTATATATAAAAACATCTCTCTGACATTGACTAATAAAAAATTCATGATTTCGAATTCTAATCTCATAAGCTTCAAAAATTTTTTAATGAATTTGCTACATAATAAAAGTAAAAAAAGAAACAAAAAGATTGAAAAAATTACGTTGCAAATTAAATAATTAAAAAATAAAAATTCTAATGTTCATAAAGTTTATAATGTTGACAAATCACACGAAAATTTTTTTCAGAGATTTACCAAAAATAATGTGAAATTTTGAAAAAACAAATTCGACGAAGCTCCTAACAAGGAAATTTTTAAAAATTCAAGAATACAAAAATTCTGAGAATTTTTATTCAAATTCTGAAATTTGAAATTCTAAAGTTAAAAATGCTGATTCAAATTCTGAAATTTAAATTCTAAATTCAAAAACTCTTATTCAAATTCTGAAATTTGAATTCTAGATTTAAAAATTCTGATTCAAATAATAAATCCGAAAATTCACTAAAGAAATTCAAGAATTCACTGAAAGAAAAAACAAATTGGAAGAATTCACTGTGAAACTTCACTGAATTCTGGAAATTCTGATTCATATTCTTAAATTTGAATTATGAATTCAAGAATTCACTGAATTCGGTGGAAAAATTCAAGAATTTAAAAATTCTGATTCAAATTCTGAAATTTGAGTTCTAAATTCCAAAATTGTGATTCGAATTCTGACATTTGAATCTAAATTCAAAAACTCTTATTCAAATTCTGAAATTTGAATAGATTCAAAAACTCTTGTTAAAATTCTGAAATTGCAATTCTAGATTGAAAAATTCTGATTCAAATAATAAATTCGAAAATTCACTGAAAAAATTCAAGAATTCACTGAAAGAAAGAACAAATTGAAAGAATTCATGTGAAACTTTACTGAATGAATTCTGAAAATTCTGATTCATATTCTTAAATTTCAATTATGAATTCAAGATTTCACTGAATTCAGTGAAAAAAATTCAAGAATTTGAAAATTCTGATTGAAATTAAAAAATTTGAATTCTAAATTCAGAAATTCTGATTTAAATTCTACAGTTCCAATTCTGAATTCATATATTCTGATTCAAATCTTAAATCAATAATTCAAATCTCAGAAAAAAAATTCTTGTGTGATTTTTTAACATTGTAAACTTTGTCAACATGAAATTCTAAGGTTTCTGTAAATCTTAATCAGAAAGAAAAAACACATGTCTAATATTTTTTGATAATATAACCATATCAGCAATAAAAAAATTGATACAACTTCCTAGTTGGAAATCAGACAATTAAATAAAAAACGACACTTATTTGAAAAAACTTCGCTAATCAATAAAAAATAAATTGAATAGCATTTAAAATATTATGATTTCTGGATGATAATTTTTAAACTTTTGATGTATTGCAATCAAAACAAATGGTAAGTTTTCACCAAAAAATGAAATTTACTAGTTTTTTTTTTTTTTTTCTTGGTTAACGCTCCTTATTCTTGGTTTATAATCATAACTATCTCAATCATTGGGAGCTTATAATGAATAGAATCAATTCAGTGTTCATTTCCAATTTTCATTTTATTCAAGCTTTCAGCCATTTTATTTGGCCCTCATCAGGAACTACAATTTATAATAAGTTAATTACCTGTTAATTAATACAATATGTAATATAATATCCATTTTTTTTTCACTTACTTAGAATCTCTCTGATGTTGAAAAATGAGGTCAGTTTCTTCTATTAATAAACTTTACATCGTAAAAACTCGTTGAAAGACATCGTCAATTTACTGAACCTCTTACATCAGTGTGTAATTTAGAAATGACGAATGATACGTATGGCTTTACTATTATACTGAATTCAATGAT
>JAPYZL010138949.1:0-10863 GCA_030522825.1 Platygaster orseoliae
ACGAAATCGCGGGTGAAAATTGTGGAAATTCGCGAAAAATCCGCGGAAAAATCAGGTGACGGAGGTGAGGAGGAGCTTGGGAGGGGTGGGGGAAGGGGTGGGGGAAGGGGTAGGGCCAAAGAGGAGGGGGGCCAATCAGATAACAGTGGTGGGAATAAGGGGCGGTGCTTGAGGGGTGGGAGGCCAATCAGGTAACAGGGGTGGAGGGTCAATCAGGTGACAGGGGTGGGGGTAAAGGGCGGGGCTTGAGGGTGGGGCACCAATCAAGTGATAGGAGTGGGGGGGGCGCAGAACCTGCCTTGTTCATCTACTGTCGTTTCCGGGTTGTGAGCTACAAATTTTTTCGAATAGAAGACCTCTTGAAAATATTTTCTGTTACATATTGCCGACGTGGACGAAAAGTTAGGTGTGAGTTAAACCTTCACATTGACGGTCAATCGTGAAACTTCATATTCTTTTCTATAAAGCAACATTCCATAACCTCTAGGTAGGTATTTGAATCAAGTAATTAAGTTTTTTTACACCGGAACACTGAGTTAACGTTACAGGTCTCTGCAGAGCCGTATGAATGCCTCGAAAGCAGAAATATTTCTTTATTCTGACAATTTATATTTATTAGCTTTTCATGCAGAAGTACTGATAACTATTTGTTTTTACTTTTTTTCCAACATAAGGTTACCATGGAACCCTTGATGAGCTTCGACACGAAGAAGATGTCAGTCGTATCAATATTTCGACGTTGATTTCAATGCACTTCTATAAATGAACAAATTTCATAGAAGATTTTATTGAATTGAAAACTTGTTTTTTTCACGTTTCTTTCAACATTAGCTAGCATGAAACAAACTCGTACATTGAGAAAATTAAGGGCGAGATTCAAATACAGATCCATTCACTAGCTTACCACTGAAAGAAGGTTATCAAGTGGGTAAAAGTACTGATGTATGCTCCAAAAACTCATTTTCAACGTAAAATTTGGAGGTGAGGACTCTAGCCTGAAAAAGTTACGAAAAAAAAACCAAATCTTTCGCATGCTCTTTGTAAGGGCTAATTTTCATTAGATTGATTTATTTTATAAGGTTATACATGAAAATGTTACGTATACAGGTTTTATACATTAAAATTGCAACAGGATCTATGTATCATTTTACTTTAGGTAAATGTGAACTCGAGCCTCTCCAATCAGTCTCCTGCCCGGCTTTATGACTTGCAATAGCGGCAAATTGTAATGTTCGTAATAAAGATGAATGAATGAATGAATGAATCATAACTATTTCAGAAGCACCACCCTGTGATTCTTCTTGCTTCTGTTTTAAGATTAATTATATTTACAATACTATCTTGACTACAAGATTCTTAATAAAAAATTAAGAAGTGCCATCTAATTGCTTTCCTCCTTTTTTTGGAAGCGTAGTAATGAATAAGATTTTAATTTTTTGCAATTATAATTTTCAAACGGATAATTTATAAGTGTCATCTCGTTGTTCATCCTGCCAAAGGTCGACAGTTGTGACTTAGTGTACTATTAAATATTGTTATTATGAGTTTTAAATGATTTAGAAGGACCACGCCTCCTCTCCACTTGCTTCTGTTTACTAGTATTTATAAATGCAATATTATTTTCATTAATATTTATTTCAAATACATAGTATATTATACATGCCTCCACCAACTTCTGAATAACAGTTATTATGTATTGACAGTGATAAAATAATTATTAAGAAACACGAGCAAATCAAGGATTGAATATAATGATATATCAGAAAAACCAGGAAGGTGAGTGACTGGAAAGGGACGAGTTCACATTTACTAAATTGAAGTAATACTATGATCGTGTTGTAATTTCAATGTATAAAATCTTTATAAGTAACATTTTCATATATAAACTTATAACATATAGCATTGTAATGAAGATTAGCTCTTACGAAAAGCATGCGAAAGATTTGTTTGTTTGTTTGTTTTTTTGGTAACTTTTTCTGGCTAGAGTCTTCAACTCCAAATTTTACGTTGAAAATGTTTATATGGGGGATTTAGCTACGTTTTGGTACATTATTTTATGAATTGTCACTGATAAATCCTTATCTTTCAATGAATGAGAGTTTAATAGCGATTTTCAAAAGTTGAAGATAAATTCATCAAATTCAAAAATTTAAAATCTCACAATTAAACATCGATTTCTTTTTATCACCAAATTTGTTTTTCAAAATCAGGTTTTGGACCCATATTATTGTCTATTGTCAAATCAACCGTAGAATAAAATTTTTGCAACTATTCGAAAATTATTCCGTAACATAAAAAATGAAAATAATTTTTTTATTTATAAGTGGGATTGAAAATTTTTATCATTTTATAACACCGATAAAGCAAAATGAATTAAAATTTTTACATTTAGGAATTAGATGTTTGATCCACAACTATCGGATTGATTGGAGAAGAAAATTTCTCCTCACATTTATGGATCTGTAAAATGGAGTAATCTTAAAGAAAAATCAAGTGGTAAAAAGTATTTGTAATGAAACAAAGTCAAATAAAATTTTCTTTTTGTAGAATCATGTTAGAGACCCATTATTTTCAAAGCGATTGTAGATGAAAATTTTTCAAAAATTTTTCCTTACATTAATTTATTTGCTAAATTTAGTAAGTTTAAAAAAAAATAATCAACTCTTTTAAGAATATTTGAAATAAAACAGAATCACATCAATCTTTCTCATTGCGGAATCAAGTTTTAGACCCAAATTATTGTCGAATCGACCGTAAAAGACAATTTTTTAAAATTATTTGAAAATTTTTTTATAACACGAAGATAAATGCAAAAAAATTTTTATTTATAAATGAGATTGAGAATTTTTTTTATGTAATCATACTGATAAATCAAAACCATTCAAAATTTTTTCATTGCGGATTAGGTTTTTGACCCACAGTTATCAGAGTGATTAGATAAGAAAAATGAAAAAGAAAATTTTTTTCTTACATTAATTTTTTGTACTATGTAGTAATAAAACAAAATCAAATTTTTTTTTGTCAGTGCGGAATCAGTTTTTAGACCCATTACTTTCGAAACAATGGTAAAAAGAAAATTTTTCACAAATATTAAAAAATTTACTTCGAAAACAATAAAAATGCAAAGAAATTTTTATTTTATACGTGGAATCTAGAATATTTTCCATTTTATCATACTGATGAAACAAAATGAATTGAAAATTTTCCATGTCGAAGTTAGGCTTTTGACACACACTTGTCAGTTATTTTTAGAAAGAAAGTTTTTGAAAAATTTCTCTTACATTAAGTGTTTGTACAATCCAGTAAAATTATAAATGAAAAATCAAGTCTTCAAGAACATAAAATTTTCTCATTGCCGAATTAGGTTATGTTTATCCGCAATTGTCAAAGCGATTGTAGAAGATATGTAAAAGAAAAATTGTTTACAGCATTGAAAATATTTTAAAACTTTTTTTTACAGTCACAACAATATAAATGTTAGTGAATTCTCATTTATAAGTGGAATTGAGAATTTTAGGAAGAGAAAAATTTTTCAAAATAATAATTTCATAAAAAAAATATGACTGGTAGGTAAATGTTGGTTAAGTAAATGAAAACTATATGAATAACTATGATAACATAAATTTTATTTGCAATTCAAATCTGGCTGTGTTATTTATTTATAAATACATACATTTTCCTGTGACGTATATCATCGCTGATTACAAAGAAATTCACTTCCAATCACTATTCCAGGTGTTCACTTTCTTCACTCACAGACACAATACCCAAAAACCCGGTAAAATCTAAATACATATTTTTTGTTATTTATGAACTAATAAATGAAATCGTTAAACATAATGTTGACGTTTCGTTCGAACCGAGTGTTGGTGCATGTTGATTTTTTTTTTCAACTCCCGCAGAAACAATAACAACATTACACAAAATCATTGCCATTTTTGGATTCAGCGTGCCCTAATTACCTTAAATTAGTTATCGTCTGTCCTGCAGCAAAATGACTGTTGACTAGTGTTATCTTTGATAAATCAACAGACTCGGATACAAAACATTATTTTCGAATTTATAACTCCAGAATACAGTTTTTCAAATTCGTTATTAATGATAACACCATCTAGTTGTTTCTAGTTGCAAATCTACAGAAAAGGACAAATACGCGAAAAATTCTGAATACATTTAAAAAAATTTGAGTAAATTCCTGAAAATTAAAAAAAATATCTTCAATTTTAGAGAATAAGTTCTTTTATCAAGAACAGTATAATAATCGAGAATGTTATAATCTTGAATGAATTGAAGAAAAAATGTTTGTTCTGGAAAAAATTAAAAAAAAAACACAACCAAAACAGAAAAAATCAATAGAAAAACATAGAACAAAACAAAACGAAAAAATGGAGGGACAAACAACATGGTCGAGTATCGCAGCAAGGGGTGAAATGGGGCCCCTCATACAGAAAAAAGAAGAAAAAAAATTCTCCACAACATTGCTTATGTCACGAATCGGGATGAACCCGATTCAGACACTTCGACCTTGGTCGCGTCGCAACGCACTTAAGCCGAAATACGTAAAAAATATGAGCAGGATCAGGATCAATAAAATCTCACACCACTACATTCTCGGGGATAATAACTAATTTATTATAACAAAAACCATACACAAATTGGATACTCAAAGAAAATACTCCCGGGCAGACCCGCTATATACTATTTGCCGTATATTCACATATAATTACGTGTCCCCTTTTTCTTATCCTTTCCTAGAAGGGCATTTCGAACGACGAAAACAATTCTATTCTATCTAACCTAGGTAACTAAATCGCGACTATCGGTCTCTAAAAACCCCGCCACAGATATGTTTAAAAAACCAATTGATTACGACCTACTTTCCTAGAAAATACCAATGATAAGTAACTATAATTTCCCCATCTCCAAAGTACAAGAGCGCCTCTAAATTGTTCTATTACTATCAACTTACTCGCTATACTTTGGATGAAAATCCCGGGTCTATGGGGTTGAAAATTCGCCAGCGTCGTCGTTTCCTGGCGACGAGGATGGGGTTGAAAATTCCCCTGCGTCGTTGATTCCTTTAGGTTCACTCTGCAGATCCCTCGCGGTTGAAACGAAGCGGGCGGGACGGTCACAAATAAAAATGTTTGACTGAATTTATTTGATCGAATTTAACTCCAATATTCTATCACAACTCCTGAAGGAAACACACGTCGATCCGCGTACGAGTTCAACTGAAACCGGGCCGAAAACTCGATTGAAAACCCGACCAAAAACAGCGAAAACCTCGAATTGACTCTCTTTGGGCCCCGAGTTACTCCTTTTGAAACCCTCGGTCAAGGCCAGTAGGGGAGGAGAAACTCAGAAAAGCTTGATGAGAAAAAACGTTTTTGCAATTTCCCGTGAGCTTGCAAAAACGCTTCCCATGGGCAGAAATCCGAAGTCCCTTGCGCTTGTTCTCTGATTCCCGCTGACCGGAGAACAATATTCCAAAGACCGCAATAACCACGCCATTCGGACTTTATGAGTTCGTGGTTATGCCATTTGGCTTACGAAATGCCATTCAGACATTTCAAAGATTTGTAGATAGTATCTTTTGTGATCTGAATTTCATTTTTGTATATATAGATGACATTATTATAACGTCGTCAAACCACTAGGAGCACCTGGAGCATCTTAAAATTGTTTTCGATCGCCTTCTCAAGTACGGCCTGACGATCAAGACAAGTAAATGCAACCTGGGCCAGACCGAAGTAAACTTTCGGGGGTACGTCATCAACGCTGATGGCTACAGACCTCTGTCTCAAAAAGTAGATACCATCGTCAACTTCCCAAGACCGCAGGTGGTGCACCAGCTCCGACGCTTTCTCGGCGTGATTAATTACTATAGGCGTTGCATTCCACACCTCGCCAACCTTCAAGCACCACTCACGACTTACCTCAAGGAATCTCGCAAGAACGACCAACGTCCCATCGAATAGACGGAGCAAGCAGAAAAGGCCTTTGCTGACTGCAAAAATAGCTTGGCCGCTGTGGCAAACATTAACTATCCGCTGCCCTTTGCTCCCCTGGTACTCGTCACGGATGCTTCGGACACGGTCATCGGGGCTGCCCTAGAACAGCGAGTGAATGGCACCTGGACTCCCATCGGATTTTCTCAAAGAGGCTTAGCGAAACCGAGACCAGGTATAGCACTTACGACCGGGAATTGCTGGCAATTTACTCGGCCATTCGTCATTTCCGCCATCAGCTAGAATGTCGTAAGTTTATCATCAAGACCGATCATAAGCCGTTGACACATGTATTTTCACAGCGCCTGGACAGAGCCTTACCTCACCAGATGAGACATCTGCATCTGATTTCACAATTTTCGACTGAAGTCTTGCACATGAAAGGCGAAGATAATATCGTAGCTAACGCACTATCTCGGATCAGCGCGATCGACATGCCGACGATGCTCAGTACTCAGGTCATCGCCAGGGAACAGCAACAAGACAACGAGCTCCAAGACATTTTGCAACAGAAAACTTCTCTCGTGCTCCAGCGTGGCGCGGACATTTTCTGTGACATCACCTCAGGCATAGTCAGGCCCTACATATCAGACAACCTCCGAAAATTGGCTTTTGACTCTGTTCACGATTATTCACACCCAAGCATCAGGACAAGTCCCGGACATTGCGAAAGAAATACGTGTGGCCGGGAATCAAGAGTGACGCTCCGACATGGGCCAAGAGCCTCGACTGTCAGCGAGCGAAAGTTCACCGGCACAACAAGCAGATACCTCAGGGTATTCAAGTTCTTGACGCACGCTTCAATCACATTCACCTGGACATCATTCACATGCCTTCGGTGAACGGCTACAAGTACTGCCTGACCATCACGGATCGCTTTACTCGTTGGCCCGTCGTCTGCCCAACCAAGGACTCACTCGGTTCCTGGAGGCACAGAAAATACGCACCTCACCGTACCACCCCGAGTCGAACGGTATAGTGGAACGCCTCCACAGGACGTTGAAAGCAGCTTTGATGTGCAAACCTCACATTCCTTGGCCAAACCTGTTACCGTCGGTGTTGCTCGGCCTGCGGACAACACTCAAAGAAGACTTGCAAGCCTCTCTAGTTGAGATGCTCTACGGCATTGCGCTCAGACTCCCCGGAGAATTTTTCGTTCACACGGATGCACGGGCAAATCCACGATATTTTCTAAAGAAACACCGAGAAACCATGCGAGACCTGAGAGTAACGCCATCGAGTCACCGCATCAGACCATGGCATTCCGGTTCCAGGGCATGAACGACTACACCCATGTTTTCATCAGGTCCGACCACGTTAAAGCGCCCCTGGAGCCACCTTATCGTGGACCATACAAGATCACCAAACGTGTCTCAGACACCCTATTCAAGATTGATATTGACGGGGAGCGAAAATGTATCTCGGTTGAACGGCTCAAACCTGCTCACATGAGCACTCTCACGGACAAGATGCAAGCGAACCCTGAAATACATGAAGAAGATGAACCAGCAGACCTGGGGGACCAAGAAATCTCGACGCCGATAACTCCAACGCCGACCATTTCCACGAAGATCGTCACATTCGCGATTCCACGCCAATGCACTCGGGGGGGGGGGGGGGATGGGGTGGCTCGATCTCTGTCCAACTCAGCGGAAGAAAGAGACGGAGAGCTACCAGCCCGCGGTGGGCTGGAAAGCTGTGGCCATCTTGTGAGTCGGGCGACGATTGATAATAATAATGTAAATCGAAAGCCGCGTTCACGAAAACAGACATTGTGCCCGCGAATCGAATATAAAATCAATAATTTACAAATCTATTTATTTTGTTCTAAAGTTTCTCCAATTTCGTTTAGACGGTGTTTTCCCCAGTTTCCTGATTTTTGTACTTGATGGACTATTGTGATTGAATATATTGAACTCTGATAATCGGGATTCGGGAGTGTTGTGTTTACATTATTTTGACACAACCTAACCTCAATTTCCTGCTCTGTGGACGAAAATACCACAACAGCGAGATAGAAAGGCGCAGGCGCGCGGGAACCGCGAACGTAGGTGATTTGTCAGCAGGTTCCAGCGCGCACTGTCATTGGAGTGAGGCGTAAATTTGTTGCCGCCCTGCTAATTATTTGGGAAAAAAAGGGCGTTCGAACTTGTCATGCTTTGCCCGACAAGTCAGTTCGACCAAACTTTACGATATAGCAGTGCAGATAGCAGTACAGCTAACAATGCTGCTACGATGTACTACGGTCGTCTCCCATGGTAATGGCGATAGCAGTACAGATAGCAGTACAGCTAGCAGTGCTGCTACGATGTGCTATACGGTCGTCCTCATGGTAGTGCCGATATCAGTACAGATAGCAGTGTGCAGCTAGCAGTGCAGCTAGTAGTGCTGCTACGATGTACTACGGTCGTACTCCCATGGCAGTGCACATAGCAGTACGACCGTAGTGATCAGAAAGTTACTTTGAGTCTCACGTTTATGCTTTCAAGATAGGCCTAGTAACATCGCACTGCTACTTCTACTGATATCAGTGGGAATAGTAGTACTTAATTGAAAAATAGCAGTTCCTTGCAAGCTGGGTCTGCACCCAGGTGTACACACCCTTTTATTTCCTGACTGGGAAGAAGCTTTCTCTCGCAGCTTACTGCCCAACCAGATACTACTCTTTGTGTTCTTTGATTATTATTACAACCGTATACTTTATAGACATAGAGTATCACGTGTGACTTTTTGTAGCCTTTTGCATTTTATTATGTATTAAGGGCGGGCGGGAGAAATTGAAACATATGCTGTAACATGGGAAAATTCACTCGACTTTGAGCCATACTTTCGCCGAAATTAAAGCGAATTGACCTCCAACGAAGCAAGATGGGGGGATTCATTAATTATTTACGCAAATTAAGTCGAATTTCCGTAGTACATTTATTATCTGTCAAATTTCGTTATCCATCATGGCCTCTGTGCTGATCCGTGCCGAGCATGCGATCCATGCGTCGCAACCGCGAGTGAAAAAGTAAAAAACACGCAAGAATCGGGTTTAGTGGAACGTGTCAACCAATGTCAAGTGCGACGGACGTATATCTTTTAGCGTTTTCAATTGACTGTTCTCGGAGTGCTCCGTGAGCATTTTCTGAGCATAGTTAAGCATATTTAAACAGCTATCGGCAGCCGAAACCACTCTCGGAGCACTCTGTGAGCAGTCAATCGAAAACGCCATTTTACGCGTTTGCGCGCGGTGCGCCATGTCGCAAATGCACCTCCTCCGTGTTTATTTTCATGTGCCAGAAGCACTTTTTTGTGAGTATTTTGCAAAAAAATCGTTTGAAACTCGGACGTGAGGCGCGGCTTTGTTCTCAGACTAATCTATCAGCCTCGGCTACGCCTTGGCAGATAAATTGGCCCTTGCCCAAAAAGCCACGCCTCAGGTACTAGTTACGAAATATACTATTTCTAATCAAGGTACTCATTCCAGTAGCTTATTTGAAGAATTTTCTATAATGCTAGTTTTTTGCACAAAAGAATCGTAAGAGGTACCCTAGCAAAGGTTTTGTGTCAACTTTTGACCCGAATGCGACCCGAGTTTGACCTGAACTTGACCGAAAGTAATTTTCATCATCCACAGACCAATTATCACATGATTGCGTATTTACAATATATGAATAATAAAAAAGAATACTCATGATTTCAATGAATTATATAGTTTAATTACAGAAATTGACGATTTTTTGTAAAGCCTAAACCTGTATTCCTAACCCGCATTCCTGCATAACCACTTCGAGTAATATTTTCGTGACATTAGTATATCCCCATAAACAATCGTTGTCAAAGCAAGACCAACACATAACTTGCTAGAAATTATTTCTCTAACATTTCCGTAAAGCTGCTTGCATTGTGATCAGACCAGATGAGCTAGAAATAAATCACGGCAGCCCAACCGCAATCTAGCAGAAATGATTGCTGGATATCTGACCAAAGTTATTTCTGCGACGATTTTTATTAAATTTCTAACTATATGCATTCAGTTATTTGCAGCAATAAGTCCTGTAAATAGGAGGTCATATGATTTCTACAAAGTTACGGAAATTTTCAGTCTGTATCTTACGCGTGGAATATTACCTTAGTGATTTTGATTCTTATAAAAAAAGAATTCTGTTTTTTATTGGGTCAACCTTATAAAATGTTTATAAAAAAATGTACACTTAAAAGAATATACTTGATAAAAACTTTGTAAAAAAATTTTTTAGGAAAAAAGAAGATAGTTATTCACAAAATTGTAAATTTTTCATGAAAAAATATTTAGGCATTTTACATTTTAAATAAACTTTGATCTTATTATACCATAAAAAATGTTTTAATCGGATCAAAAATTTTAGTTTTTATAAGTTTTTTTTTTACATAAATTTTCCTTTTAATATATTTTTTTAGGAAACGAAAATTTACAAAAAAACATTTTATTAGAATTTCTGCAACAAATTTGTAAAAATAAAATTTAGTTACAATTTGCTAGTAATCGTATATTTGGACGTGAATTACTAACGAACTGTGAATAAAATATCGTACTGCGAGTTTTGAAAATGACCTATTTAGATGAAACGATTACAGCCCTCGGCTTCGCCTCGGGCTACAAACTTCCGTTTCGTGGAAACCGACATTTCCAAAACTCGCAGTATTATACTATTTTTTCATAAAGTTTTTAGTGGGTTACTTTTTTACAAAGTTTATTTTATAAAAATTTTATAAAATCCACCTTATAAAAATTTGTATAAAAAATTTCCATAACGTTTTTATAAGAATCAAAATCATTAGGGTAAGTAACGAAAAACGCAAGATATTTCAACAACTCTATTACATA
>JAPYZL010138960.1:0-21124 GCA_030522825.1 Platygaster orseoliae
GGAAAAAATATTGTATGTTACATGGGAGAAAGAGAATGATTCCAACTCGTGCGTTTGGGCACTCGCTGCCGCTCGTGCCCAACTTCGCACTTGTTAGAAACATTCTCTTTCTCCCTTGTAGCATAAATATCTATTTTCCCATGCATCCACCAAAAAGGCCACTTTTTTGCATGGAATACGGGAACAAAATCCACTTTTTGGGGTACTCACGAATGAGCGGTAGAAATCATTCTTCCCTAAAGAATTATTAATAAATCACTGATACGAGGTAAGAAAAGAAAAAAAACACTGATATGAAGGAAGAACAATTGTCACGGAGGATTTTGACGTATTTTCCACCGCAAACTTAATGTGTTCTTAAAAACATGCGCGCAGCCAACTGCACACGACCAGTGTTCGTAACTTTCAATCTTCGTTCCTTTTCTAGTGCTCAATCAACATAAGTCTGTTCTTGTTTAGTACTACCGAGTTACGAACACTGCACACGACTCAACACGACTGCCATACTCACTCGATTCATACTGTCCATAAGTCATAACTTGTGTACATAAGTTTGTTGTGTTTTGTTTTGTCAAATTGTCACAATAGTAACCAAGTCGCGTCGAAAATTAGCAAAATTACATGTTGTAGTTCCCCCAAAAAATTATATTTTCCTCCCGCGTTCCACACAAAAAAAGTGGCCATTATTTTCGTAAATTCATGGGAAAAAATATTATATGCTGCATGGGAGAAAGATGATTCCAACTTCGCACTCGTTGGAATCATTCTCTTTCTACCTTGTAGCATTAATATCTATTTTATTCGTAAACTAAATAATATTTGGCATTGACATGCCAAGAAAAATTATTCATTAAACTTGATCGATGACTTGTAAACGTGTTACAGCAATTTATACAGTTATAGGAAATTTCATTTTTCTTTCTGAATACTGTTTTATGATGAGCAAACTTCATGTGTTATTTTGTGGAATTTCCGATTTATTTCGTAAACATGACTAATATCACGATCAATAAAAAAAGTAAAGATATATTGAAAATTTGGATAAAAAATGTAGTTTATAGAATTGGTTGTGGGGATTCTAAGAATGTAGGTTAAACTAGAACAAGAATTCATGATTGGAAAAATAATATTCTCCATTAAACATAAAATGATTGTCTTGAATGAACATCGAGTTTAGAGATCATGATTTTAAATAATACTTAAATTCACTTTTTGCAAATACTAGGTACTAGCTGCTTCGATAACTACATTAATAATAAAATACTAATAATTTAACAAGGAATTTGATACTTTCTTAACATTTTCAGTAAAAACTTCACTGAAAAAAAAAAATTTCCTGCATAAGCAAAAAGATTATCTGTTTCAACACAACTTGACAGAATTACTTTTTTTTTGCAGCAGTATCTTATTTTTTGCTGCCTCAACAAGTCTTTTTGAATTTTAAAATTTTTCGATCCCTCGAAATAATTTTGTAAAAACTCTTTACTTTCAATGTAAAATTACTTTATAATCATTCAAGCTTTAGGCCCTTCTAATTCGTGGCCTTCATCATGAATTTTCTCTTTTGCTACCAGGACACAATTACTATGCAATGGAATTTTATCCATAATGATTGTGCTCTGGTAACAATAGTATATTATTGTTGAAATCCGAGTCGAAGCCAAGGATTCTAATCGTTTCATTAACACGAGCTTTTACCTGCGTGTGCAATACCATATTTTATACAAACATAATCTTAAAGCCTGTCCAAATGTCAGACTTTGAGGTTAGAATCGAATAAACAATATTTTTTGAGGCATGAAAAAAATGAGCTACTGCTGCAAAAAAAATTCGTTCTGTCAAGTTGTGTGAAACAGCACACCTTTTTGCTGATACAGCAAATCCTTTTTTTCTGTGTAAAATTCTACTGTCGCATAGCGCTATCGTGTGCAATACCATATTTTATTCGAACATAATCTAAAAGCCCATCCAAATGTCAAACTTTGAGGTTAGAATCGAATAAAAACAATTTATTTGACCAAGAAAAAAATAAGTCACCGCTACAAAAAAAAAATTCATTCTGTCAAGTTGTGTTGAAACAGAACATCTTATTTCTGATACAGCAAATTCTTTTTCTCTATGTACAATTCTACTGTAGCATAGCGCTATCCCAAAGACATGACAGCCCAAGAAAACCAAGAATGACGCAATGAGTGTCGTCCTACCGCTGAAAGCGCGACGGTATGCGGGTCGCGGAAAATGAAGGAGGCATTAGTTAATAGGTGAGTGTGACACGGGCTCGGCAGGAAAAATCGGTAAGTGATATGTCGCGATAGCGATCGGCAGCCGCCGATTGCGCGTAAGTGGCACGCTATGTAATGAAATAATTACGTATTCCTCTCATCGGATCGGCGTCATTTCAGCTCCACCAACTTCAGCAGCAGCAGCAGCAGCAACCATCCTACATCCTACAGAGAAAGGTTCACTGCCGCTAACACCGCTGTTCCTCACTTTAAATTTCTTCACTTTCATATTCCGCGGCCGTTCGCCTCCTTTCATTTTTACCGGGAATCGTGGCTCCTGGCGCAATTAATTGCCTTTTTGTCCCCGCTTTAATTGTCCCCTGAGCTGCGAGCAACTCTTTTCTATAAGTGCTATGTACACGCCGAGTGTTTCAATTTACTTTCTACAACTTTAATTCAATGCCAATCCTCCCCCTCTTCCTCTTCCCTCTCCCCGCCATCACTGCCTAGAATCGTCGAAAATTCCTTTGACCATTTGCATGAAAGTTCATTTTTCTAGGCGCCGCGCTGTGCATTGTTCGAGTAGCAGGGAAATTCGCCGAGCCGGCTATTGCCTGCAGGTGAGAACGCGGAAGACAATTTTTTTTCTTTTGCAAAGCTGTCGAGAGACTTTAAATTTTATGAACTCGAAACAATGCGTTCCGTAATGCTTGATGACGCAGAAATAAAGGCAGTTTGGAAAAGCTTAAAACAAAACTATCGTAGATCAAAGTGAGACAAATCGCGTAATTTATAATTGCTTATAAAATAAGAGTTATACTTCTTCTTAAAGAGCTCAAGTAACTGTATAAGTAGTATAGCTATAGTGTTTCTGGATCCCCCACTTCTCCACCCACCACGTGACTCCCTCGGTCGGTTAGGTTCCTACCTTACCGACGGAGGGGGATCACGTGTTTGGTAAAGGAGTGAGGAGATAAAAAAACCACTACTGGCATACGACTTTCCGAGTGATTTTCTGATCCCGAAAAATTCAAACAAACTAATCATGTTTATAACCAAGTGAAAAATATAAAACACAAGTTTTCAAGGCTTCGTTTATTAATAGAATTTCAATAAATGCGCAAATACGGAAATAATCGAGTGGAAAATCCAATTATCCATGGAAATCCTGAAAGTCCTCGACAATTTATCACGCAATCGGGAGAGATTTTCCGTATTTCCGCGCATGTCCATCAAACTCTAACGCCACAAATCCACGAATCCTCGCGCTGCACCGTCAAAGACGTCCGAGTAAATTACCGATTATCATCGGACTTGCTAAATTCCCACATCGGCGCACCGAGTTTTACGTAACTTGCTCGATTCTCATGCAAATTCACAAACGATCATATAACTTTTCCCTCTAACCTACCATAAAGTCCTACGTTATATGCAACTAACAATAGTAATATATTTACGGACAAAAAGTAAAGAAATTGAATCGAATCCTACTAAAAACTGCGTCACAAAATTTACGATTCATAACTTTCAACAACATTTTATTTTGGTTGAGCGATTCTCACGAATTTTTTTTTCATAGTGTATGTAAAGTAGATATATGTTTTACGTACTTTATGAGTTATCAAACTATTTTCTTTCGCAGGTTTCGCACTTTCTGATTCAAAAATCTAAAATCTGAAAGTTACCGGTCTTGCAGAAGTGAAAAATTCGCAATTATCATCGAAAAATGCGTAAAAAATAGGAGAGGAAATGGAATGATTTGACAAGATAGCTCCGTCATCCCGGTAGTGAGTACAATGTGAGCTCGTAAAATTGCGTCCTCGTGACGGAAGAAGCGCGCGCGTTTTCCATGTGGTACTTTCTCCGCGACAAATAAGCCTACTCGAAAAAAATGGATGATTCAAGTCTTCGACTTCCGAAGGATCGTTTCGATTTCGAGAGAAAAAAAAAGATAAAAAAATGCATATGTATCTCGGCGTTCGACATAATGAAGCTGCTCGTTAAAGCGCGCGAGAAACTCCCCGTAAACAAGCCCCACCGTGACACAAATGACGCCGATAAAATTAATGAAATTAATTATTGAACGTCAGGGATCGATTTTACGTTTTCCGGATCGACGCTGCTATCTTTTTTACAGTGCATCAAGAATGAGGAGTTTTCGCTTATATAAAGGTAAGTTGTTTCCTGGTTTATGAGGTTTAACAAAATTCGCCAAGAATACGGTTTTTTTTTGGTTCATGGCATGATTTTCATGTCTTGAAACAGTTTTATCTATGGAGTCCTTTTATGATATCATATAAAAACGAGAAAGTAGAAATCCGAGTTTCAAATTTTCTTTAATAATAGTAATAATAATAATAACAATAATATTTTGATAATAATTATAATAATTTTTCTGGATATTGTTTCAATAAAATAGTCGGTTTCACTTAAAATATTGATTAACTCTATGATCTTCGTTAATTGATATAAACAAGCTTGTATTATTTTTTCTAACTATTCCTATTTTTTGCAAACAGGCTAGTAAGTTAACTATTTCAATACACTGCAATTCCCAGTGAAATTAAATGTAATTTCCCACATGTATACATTTGCTGAACTTTATTTCCCGAATCACATTGTCGCACAATTCCTTGAGCTAAAATTTATGAAAAATTCCCCTAAACCAATTTTTGAACTTCCACTGTATTTCACACTAGTTTATTTTACAAAAAAAAAAAAAAATAAAGTAATAGATTAATCTCCCTTTTTTGGTTAAAAACAACAATTTTATTTTTCATGCATCAGTAACATAAACTATTCGAAAAAGCTGTATAAAAGTGCCAAAATTAAAAAAAAAAGACAAATAAAATTGGTAAACAATTATGTTGACAAAGTCTACACGTTTATACACGTGATTTTACGTTGAAAAATCACACGAGAATTTTTTTTTTTTTTGAGATTTGAATTATTGATTGATAATTTCAATCAGAATTTTTCAATTAAAAATTCAAATTTGGGAATTTGAATCAGAATGTCCGAATTTAGAATTCAGATTGCAGAATTTGAATCAGAATTCTTGGAATTTTTGAATTCGTGAATTTTTTTCACTGAATTCAGTGAATTCTTGAATTCATAATTCAAGTTTAAGAATGTGAATTAGAATTTTCAGAATTCAGTAAAGTTTCAATGTGAATTCTTTCAATTTGTTCTTTCTTTCAGTGAATTCTTGAATTTTTGCAATGAATTTTCGAATTAATAATTTAAATCAGAATTGTTGATTCCAGAATTGGAATTTCAAAACTTCATTCAGAATTTTTGAAATCAGAATTTAAATTTCAGAATTTGAATAAGAGTTATTGAATTTAGAATTCAAATTTCAGAATTTAAATCGAAATTTTTGAACTCCGAATTCAAACTTTGTATTTGAATCAGAATTTCTGAATTTCGGATTCAAATTTCAGAATTGGAATTAGAATGCTCAGAATTTTTAAATTCTTGAAATTTTTTCCTATGTTCAGTGATTTATTGAATTCATAATTAAAATTTAAGAATATGCATTAGAATTTTTAGAATTCAGTGAAGTTTCACAGTGAATTCTTTCAATTTGTTCTTTCTTTCAGTGAATTCTTGAATTTTTTCAGTGATTTTTCGAATTTAGAATTTGAATCAGAATTTTTCAATCCAGAATTCAAATTTCAGAATTTAAACAACAATTTTTAAATTCAGAATTCGAATTTCAGAATTTCAATCAAAATTTTGGAATTCAGAATTCAAATTTCAGAATTTCAATCAAAATTTTGGAATTCAGAATTCAAATTTCAGAATTTGAATCAGCATTTTTAACGTTAGAATTTCAAATTTCAGAATTGGAATCAAAAATCTCAGAATATTTGTATTCTTGAATTTTCAATAATTTCCTTGTTAAGGGCTTCGTCGAATTTGTTTTTTCAAGGTTTCACATTATTTTTGGTAAATCTCTGAAAAAAATTTTCGTGTGATTGGTCAACATTGTAAACTTTATGAACATGAACAATTCACATTTCACATTATTTTTCATCTCCTTCTGAAACCCCGGAAAATCGTCATTTTAAATCAAACTAGCTCCACAGCACTAAAATTCCTGGAATATTTTAACAGAAACATTACTCTCATAAAACAACGGAAGAAAAACCCCATTACATAAAGCATCGGAAAAACTGTAGTACCGGTCACTTTCCGTAATTTCATAATTTCACAAAACCATCTCGTTCACATAAAAAAAACCATTATATAAACAACACATGAATAGCTTAAGAATAAAACAGTTAACCAATCAGTTTTAACAATGCAAAAGTTACAGAAAAAAAAAATTACAAATAATCAATTTCACAACACCCGATGAAAATTTTTTGTTATAAAATATTTGTATAATTCGTTTTACGAACTTCTCATCTATAATTAAATTATTTTGGTACAATTGAAAGTCACACATTTTTTTACTTTTTGTGGTTAGTGTATTCTCTAACGTCTTATACGCAGAAAATTGTTCGAAATTATTTCAAAAATTATATCATCTAGTTGAAACAAATTTTTGTTTCGGTAACATAACTATAACAAAATTTTCACAATTAATTTCCAGTTCTAAAATAATGTTGGTTCGTATTATTTTCTTACTGGCATTGTTTCAACTCACAAAACAAAATGTGAAAACAAGCTTTATAAGGGTAACTCAAGGAAAAATTGCGAAGCATTGGAAGAAGCTATGACAAATGTAACGACGTGCCAGGTACGTCCTGAAATTATATAAGGCCTGGAAAGCAAGCACTAAATAACGAGCAAAACGTTTCTCCGATTGCTAGGGCCTTACGTAAGATTATTGGGCCTGATGAGCGTTCTTACGTTCCGGGCAACCACAACTTTACTAGCTTCTCAGCGGAAGAAAAGCGGGCGATTATCTTTGCCAACCTATTTTAATTTATGACCATTTGGTTCGAAGCTCAATCACATGTTATGAAGTATGCGCTACATCAACAATATATATTACAGTCTAGATTTCGCCTTTCTTGTCAACATCATTGAAGAATTTGTCTTGTTTCTTTTCATTTACTCTAAATTCCAGAGTTGAACGATAAATTTTTTTTTTTTTTAATTAATTTTTTTTAATTTATTTTTAATTAAAATTAACTAATTTGAATGAAATTTAATTTATTCAAAATTACATTTATTTTAAATAAATTAAATTTAATGAAATATATTTAAATTAAATTTAATTTAATTAAATTAACTCTTATGAAATGAAATTAAATTAAATATAATTTTAATTTAATTTAAAAAATTAAAAAAAAATTTTTATGTAAATGTTGAATTTTGATTGAATTTCAATTAAATTTGATTATAAAAATAATAAATTGAAATTATATTGGAATTTCCAATTTTAATTTTAAAGTTTCAATTTTAAATTTAAAAATTAAAAAAATTCAATTTAATTAAATCAAAATTATATTTAATATAATTAAATTAAATTAAATAATTTCAGTTAAATTGAATTGATTAATTTTAATTTTAAATTTAAATAATTTTCAAAATTAATTTTTCCATTCATTTTTTTTCAAAACATCTCAACCTTGTCAAAATTTTATTTGATACTACAATTTTCTTAAGCGACAGAATTATTAAACAAATTTTTGATCGTTATTTGACCAATAAAATATTCAGTTCACTTGAATCAAGTTTCGATTCAGGCAAATAAGTGTGCATTTATGCTGACTAAAGAATCATTCAAAGAAAGAATATTTTCAAGCTAAAAATAATTTCCAGGCCTGAAGTAAATATATATTTAAGTGAACCAAATATTTTGTAAGTCAAATAAAGATCAAATGTTTGTTTGAGTTAACCAAATCGGTTTTTGAGTGTAAACGACGGTCACGCAAATTCAAAATTGAGATTTTCTGACGTAAAAAAAAATAATTTTTTTACTTTGTCACATGGGAGAAGTAGTTGATTTTTTCACTAGTAGGAGAAGTTTATATTTCTCCCACTGTTTTTTTCGAAGAGTGAAAAAGAAGAAAAAACCAGCAATTTTTCAACAATAAAAGAAATGTTTTCATGTGTAACTTGATAGGAATAATATAAACTAATCACGACTTCGATAAATTTATTCTAATGTGCAAAAATAATAAATTATCGATTATGAAAAATAATAACTTCACCGATTTTCTGGAGAAACTTTCAAAAATCCTCCAATTTTTCTGATATTATCAAAGAGTATTAAAAATCATGAAACAAATCTCTCCCGAAATCCATGAAAAATATTTTTCATTCACAATTACTGTTTATTTTCCAGTTTTCTCCAGAATCCACGATTCCCATCGAGTGCATCTCAAATGTACCATCAATTTATCCATAATTTTCCCACTAACATATTTCATTATCCAAAATAACAGTAATTTTCTCACCTTGCACTAGCAAAATTCGGTATGATTCGTTCCGATTTCAATAGATTTGAGCTCGAGATTATTTCGCCGCTCTGAAATCACGCGTGTTTTGGCCTTTTTCATCGTACGGGATCCGACTTTCGTCGAGTTTCGTGCCGCAAGAAAAAGGATATTGTGCGATTTCAATCGCGAGATTCTCGCAGATTTCGCGATTGACATCGTGGGAATATGTTTGCATTATTGCGCTACCGATATTGTTTGAATGCTTTTTATACGTATATGGACGACAGCCAGGCTTTTCTCCCGCTGGAGGTTGCTAACGCAGCAAATATAAAGCGCTCGATCTTATCTCGAGCGCGCTTCAATTGAAATAGTTTTGTTTATGAATGAGATTTGTAGATCGCTATCGAACGTATTCGAACGCTATCGAACGTATTGTTGTAGAGGCGTTTTGTTGACTCTTCGCTATTCAGAAGAAACAAATTTTCTTTTTTAGAACGTGTTGAATCGACATTTTAAAGTTATCATTTTTTGCGTTTGCGAAAAACTTTATTGTAATAAAATTTTGAGAAATTTTAAGAACTTTTTGTAACTCATGACTTTAAATTAGCAATGAGTTGATCTATGGCTTAAACACATGTAATTTTCATAAATTAATTCATGGAAACGATAAATATTCTAGATAATATATTAGCAACATGTCATTGCAAAATTTTTATAATATTCAACCTGTAAAAAATTTGAAAAAAAAATGAGCAGGTAAAATTGTTGGTAAAAATGAGTGTTTAGAATATATGTAGTACATTGTAGAAATAAGATGCAAACTTATTTTTGATCTGTTTTTCGAAAAACAGAAAAAATGGAAAATCTTCGTGAATTTACGAAATATTCTCGGAAACTTTCAGCATTATTTTTTTTTATAACTAAATATTCTAGAAAAGAAATGCGAAAAATTATTCAAGAAAACCCCGGAAACCATCGGAAACTTCTATATTTTTACTTCCAAATTCTGAGAATTTACTGTTTTCTTCAATATCCATGACAAAGAATTTCACTTTCCATGTAATTAAGGTCGTATCTTTTTTTGCTCGAAAATCGATGAAACATTTTTTAACATTGTTAAAATTTAGTAATTATGAAAATAATGATGTTTCGAAAATTTCGACAATTTTATTTCGACAATTTGGGTTATATCGAATATTACGACAAACTATTAAAAGTCTCAAAAATTCAAAAGATGAGCTTTTCCCACTTTATGCAAAATTATGAATTATTATAATTTTGAAGTTTCCAAGAAGACTGACATTTTGAAAATTCACTAAATTTTGTGAAGTTCAAATATCCAAACAATTTTCCAAATTGTAGAAATGCGATTGATGAGGTAAATTCGAAAAGTTATCAGACATTTGAAAATTCCGGAAATTGCATAAATTTATATATTTTCAAAATTCACTCATTTTTATAGATATCGTTCATAATCTTCAAAGATTACTTAAATTCAGAAACTTCGTCACATTCAGAAAATTTTGCCAAGGATAGGATTTTTGCAAAACTCATGAATCATCAATAGTTACAAAATTATTTGAATTGGAAAGTTTTAAGATTTTTGAAAATTGTAAGCGTTTTAAAAATGTGTAACAAAAAATAGTCGAAATAATTTATTGATAAGTATGTAAGAATTCAGAAATTATAAAAATAAAGATGTTTCGACAATTTCAGCAATTTTATTTAGAAAATTTAAGTTATTCCAAAAATTCCGACAAAATTTAAAAAATGTCGAAAATTTTTAAAATTATTTTTTCTTTCTCTACGAAAACGTGTGAATTATTATATATAATTTTGAATTTTCCAAGAAGACTGACATTATGAAAATTCACTCATTTCGTAAAATTCAAATATTCAAACAATTTTAAAAAATTTAGAAATGTAATTGATAAAGTAAATTCAAAAAGTTGTCAGACATTTCAAAATTTTGGAAACTGCATGAATTCGTATATCGTAAAAATTTACTCATTATTATAAATATTATTCATCATCTTCAATAATTACTAGAATTCAGAAATTTCATCACATTCAGAACTTTTTCAAATGATAATACTTTCGTAAAATTCATTAATTATCAATAGTTAAAAAATGCTCTTAGTTGGAAAGTTCAGATTTTTAAAAATTGTAAGAGTTTTGAATATTTGCAATAAAAAATAGCCAAAAAAAATTTATTGATAAGTTTGTTAAAATTAATTTGGTAATTATGATATTAAATATTTTCCGAAAATTTCAGGAATTTTAATTCGAAAATTTGATTTATTCCGAACATTCCAACAAAATTTGAAAAATGTCGAAAATTTCAAAAATGAATTTTTTCCACTCTACTAAGAACCCTGTTAATATTATTATAATTTTGAAATTTCCAAAAAGACTGACATTATGAAAATTTGTCAAATTTTGTAGAATTCAAATATTCAAGCAGTTCTGAAAATTGTAGACATGAGATTGCAACAGCTTTAATATTGTAAAAATTTATTCATAATCTTCAACGATTACTAAAATTCAGAAATTTCGTCACAATCAGAACATTTTGCAAACAATAGTACTTTCGAAAAATTCATGAATTATCAATATTTCAATAATGCTCTGAGTTGGAAAATTTTAGGATTTTTGAAAATTGAAAACATTTTAAAAATTTGCAACAGAAAATAGTCGACAAAACTTATTATGAAGTATGTTAAAATTTATTATTTATAAAAACAAAGCTGTTTCGAAAATGTCAGCAATTTTATTCCAAAATTTTGAGTTATTCCGAACATAATGACAAAATTTGAAAAATGTCGAAAATTTTGGAGATATTGACTGTTTTTTATGTGGACCTAAAAATGGAAATTCTGAATCTTGTAGAATTCGTTTAGGAGCTGTCCACATATTACGTCATCAATTTTTTACCTATTTTTGACTCCTTCCTCCCCCACGTCATCAACCATCATCATTCCATAACCCCCCCCCCCTCCCCACCTAATGTTGACGTCATCAAATCAAAACTACTGGCGAGAAATTTGAAAAAAGTGTCCTAAACTTTTTGATAAAAACTTCTTTTTTTATGATCACGTCATCATCTTTGGACCCCCCACCCCCCTAACATAAATAGTCGTCATCAAACTCAATACCCCCCTAAGTGTGATGACGTAATATGTGGACAGCCCCTTATCAAAGTTAAGTTTTCGCATGGAGCGTGAAAGAGTTTCTAATAAAACATCACGAAATTTAAATTAATCATCATTATTATCAATTACGAGATTACCCTATCATACTATCAAACTTGCCATTAAGTTGCCATGTTATCATGAAACTAATTTATTACATTTCTACATATACCAACGAATAAACAGAAAATCCTCGCATCAATTATTCTTCAAATATCAACATTTTCACCCAATTTCATTCTCTCCCACCTAAAAACAAATTTCGAAAGTTTTCATGAAAATTCCCCACCCTCCAAATCCTAAAATTTCCCAAATCCGGTTCTGTGTATGGATATTAGGGAAAACGAGTATAAAAAAAAAGAATAGGTGGAGGAGGAATCGCGGTCAGTTGAGCATGAGGATTTGCAAAAAGTACGCGTTACCACATAGCTCGGAAGAAGAAAATCGGTGGTGGAGGCACGTTTGTCGGGCAGTAAGAGGTAGGTATAACATACACTTTCACTGCCAAAGCAAAGGCGGCGAAGCGGGCTCTTCGAGAAAGACCAGAAGACATGAAAAGCAAGGGTAGGGACGTTACATGGACGATACAGCACGGCTCCAAATCGTGCCAATTCGCTCGCTACCGGAGAACCGATTCGACACGTTACAATTCGATCCCCAAAATTTGCCAAAATTCAAGTTTTTTTCATTTCCCCATTCCTCCATTTTCGCGAGTGCCCGAGTTCTTCCTAAGAATACTGTTCGCTTAAACCTTTTTTTACGTATATTACTATTTCAGTGAAGTTTGCAGCAAATTTAAATTTATTAATAATCAAACAAATTCTAGTGCAAAGTGAACTCTCGCTGATGGAAACGTGGGCAGCACTTTATTCATTTCACGAACGTGACATGGCTTTTGTACGAGCGAGGTGAAATGTGAGTTCTCTTCGTGAGTTGATTTTTAAGTTGTTTGAAACTCTGCAGTGATTTATTGCGTAACTTTTGATTTTCATTTGGGATCATTCCAACGTGTATTAAGATTATGGTTTTTTGTTCTTTTTTTTTCGAGGGTAAATTTTTCTGCAATTATGAAACGAAAATGGCGTCATTTTTGCAATTTTTATTGAAGCCGGTATTGTTATAATCGAAAATAACACGTAACAGCAAATCACACTTGAATAATAGAACCCAAGTTACAACGATAATCAGCTTTAACAACTCATGAGCTTATTGTTCTCATGCGAGTTGCTTTTACATTGTTTCCTCGTAATTAAATCCAAAAGATAATGACAATATGAAAGTATTCTGTTCGTTTTACAGTTAAAGGTTGATTATTAAAAATTTCTATTAAAAAAAAAAAAAAAAAACATAAAATGAAGTGTAATTAAAATTAAGATTAATTTTGAAACATAATTTGTTCGGAAATTTTCCGCAATAAATAACATTCAAAAAAAGATATTGTTGAATGACTCTGCGATTATTATTGTTATTAATGTTTATTATTTGCACATATCAATTTTGGTATCACTTTTGGTGATGAATAAAATTATTGCGAAATACGAAAAAGGGTAGAGCAGCTTCGAGAAAAATACGAGAAAAATAAAAAGCAGAAAACAAAACCGGATAAATGCTAACACGAAAGTTTAATCACGAAAAAAAACCGAGAAAGTTGAAATCGTGGATGGAAGAACTTTCAATCTGAAAAGCCATGTACTGTTGTTTACCGAATTTTCCAATCATTTTCTTCTCGGATATTTTGCAAGTTGACATACTCATTAAAAAATTTAATTGAATTCCATAAAATAAATTAATTTCAATAATTTTGAAGATGAATTAATTTATCGGCTCTAAATTCGTACAATTGCTCGTTAGAAAAAAAAACTTTATTGACCAGATAAATTCGATGATTCTCGATTATCATAAAATTTAGGTTTCTTTTTGTCACTGTAATACAAATACGTAAAACAATTTCAAAGTATGCAAATTTGAAAACTAAACAAAAATTTAATGAATTAAATTTTGTTATTAGTTTTTGAAAAGAAATGCATTACTTAAAATGGTATGAATAGTTTCATCTTAAGCTCCATATTTAATATAAAAACTTTAATCTTCTTCATTTTTCAGGTTAATTCAACTTAATGATAAGATATAAAAAAAAATTGAATTATCTTTTTTCCAAAAAAACACTTAATATGTGTTTACCAAATTTTTTTTTATTCAGGAAGTACATTTTAAGCCTATTCTAATTCCAATTTTTTTTTCAAAGTGAAATAATTTTGATTTTCTAAAGTAGAATTCGAACATTAGAACTCAATATTTAGATTCAACTTTCTTTAAAGTCGTGATTCGCTTTTAAGCGTGAAATTTTCATTCTATTATTGTGAATTTTTACTCTCTCTCTAGATTTAAATAATCTAAGGACTACTTTCCAAATAAATTTACAACATCTTGCGGAACCTCAAAATCGATATTTTTCCATTTTAAATATTCCTCATGTAACTTTATATAAAACTGTCTATGCACTTATCGCAATTCTCCGTCAATAGAAAACGTTATTGCACAACTCCTAGAATAAACTTTGATTCAACCTCAAAAATTCTCTATTGCATTACTTAAAATACCATGAAAATACTATTTATAAAAACAGAACAATTATTTACAATTTACAATTACAACAAATAATATCCAACTGCTTCTGTTAACCTTCGATGGAACCTTGATAAAAGTCAAGTACCGGAGAAACGAGTTGACTGATACAACAAAAAAGAAAATGTTACTGAATATAAAGAACGACGGCAGGGGTGATAAAAAAAAGTTGCGTAACAAGCAATTTTCCGAGGCTTTTCCTGAAAATATCTCCGCGCTTTCTCGCTGCGTCGCAATCATTGGCGGGGTTTTGTTTTTGTTCCATTGCTCGCGGCGGCGCGAGCGAGCTTCATTTGCCGATCTAAATTGGGTGAAGAGCCACCGCCGCGTGAACGGAAACACGGAAGTTGTCTGGGCAAAAAAAAAAACGCGCACTTCCGAGTTAGCTCGTTCTGTGCGTGCTGTAAAACGTGCTCCACCTTTTTTCCTGGCATTTTCGTTTTTCTCGTTTTATTGATTCTAGGCCATATTTTACTTTTGTTCTCAATGAATTTATCTATCAAAATTGTTTTCGTTTATCGAAATGAAGTAAACAATACCTAAACATAGATTATAATTTTTAAGAAGAATTATAAATATTTTATCGGATTCTTTTTTTATTTTCAACAATAACAAAAAATAGGTTTTGAGTTCAGAAATTTCAAACATTTAAGTTCACTGACAAATTTGTAATATTATCAACTGTATAAACTATATAGAATTTCGGAAATTTTTTTCTGGTAATTTTCATTACGCGATATCTGCGGAATGTCGTAGTAATTTAGTGTTTGAAATAATGACAAGTTAGTCAGAAATGAAGAGTGGTAAACTACGGCTGAAAAATATGAAATTGTATCATCACGATTGTTAGTTCTACGGATTCAAACTCAAAATTACTTCAAAGAATGCTACTAATCATAAAATGATAAGTTTTATTAGCTAGTGATTGCCTCATAAAAACAAATTACTAGTCATTCTTTCATGAAAAAATTCAATTTTATGCATCTTTCATTGATACACAGTTTCAAAAAAAAGATAACAATTCGCTAAAAATAGAAAGAATTAGAATTTTATAACTAAATAATAAATAAATACGAGTATTCGACTCAAGATCTCACATTAACCGTTAATATCAAAATTAATAAAACGAAAAATTTTCTATTCAAGAAATGAAAATTGCTTATTTTCACATCTGAAATTACGCAGAGTCAAGAAATATTATAAAAAATGAAGCTACGAAAATCTTGAACTTATATTCGAGATTTTCAAAACTTAGGAAAACTATTAGAAATATTCACTGCTTCTAAAATACTTGATTTAATTTTAAAGACAAAAACTTGCATTAAGAATAACTTTATTATGTAAATTTTATTGAATGGAAAGAAATATTCAAATAATATTCTCGAATTAAAAATGAATGAATCTGATTTCAATCAGAATAAATTAAAATTTTTATGAAAGAACAGATTATAATATTCCATATCTTAATAAAAATAATATCTAATTTATATGAAAATTATTATAAAAATATTTAGAAATAAAAAAATGAATAAATAAAAATGAGTTAATTATTATTATTTTTATTAAAAATTGATAAAAATCGTTAAAAAAATTTTATAAAAAATGATTATATAAATATGAAAATATATATTTATAAAAATTATTTTTAATTGAGGGCCTGGATAGCAAAACAGCGGGGGCGCTCGACCTAGTAAGTAAGGGAGGGGGCGTAACGCGAAGATCCGATCAAAAGGAAGACGAAAACTAAATATTTCAATAAACTTTTTTTACTTACCTCGCCATAACTTTGAAACTAGACATTGGAATGAAATGAAATTTGGACACATAATTTTTCTTACTTTAGCGATGCTCCTGAAGTGCAGAAAAATTAATTGGCTTTATTTATTTATATATACAGGGTGATTCAACATGACCTGAGCACCCGAAAAATTTAGATTCCTTGTAAAATTCTAAGAGAATATTTCCTCTGCCACTTTTTACAAAACTCAAAAATAAAAAAGTTATCCAACTTTGAAATTTAAACAATAAATGCGCTTTTTCAACAAACGGTGATAAAAACCAGTGACCAAAATCTATCCAAATTTTCTTCATAATTTTCTGAATCGAAAATTCCTTTGCCACTTTTCGCAAAACTCAAAATCAAAAAAGATATTCGAGTTAGAAGTTTCAACCAAATAGATTTCTCAGATTTCAAACTTTGAATATCTTTTTTGATTTTGAGTTCTGTGAAAAGTGGCAAAAAACTTTTCGATTCAGAAAATTATGAAGAAAATTTGCGTAAAGTTTGGTTCCTGGTTTTTTATCACCATTTGTTGAAAAAGCGCAATTATTGTTTAAATTTTAAAGTTGAATAACTTTTTTATTTTTGAGTTTTTTAAGAAGTGACAAAGGAAATATTGTCTTAGAATTTTACAAGGAATCTAAATTTTTCGGGTGCTCAGGTCATGTTGAATAACCCTGTATATTATAACTCGGCCCGGTCATTGATTTATTCATACTGCGGCTATAATAATAATGCAATCAACATGTAATTTTAATGGAGACTTTTTTGCTCTATAATAAAGAATACTAGTAAATAAAAGTTTTAAAAATCTCGAAGTTTTGGGTTAATATTTAATATTATTGTTCATTGTTATTTCAACAATAAATAAATAATGTCAATGAGTTTTTCTGCACTTTGAGAGCATCGCTAAATTAAGAAGAATCATGTGTCAAAATTTCATTTAATTCTAATACCTCGTTTCAGAGTTATGGCGAGTTAAAGAAAAAAGGTTTATTGAAATATATCGTTTTCGTTTTCCTTTTGATCGGATCTTCGCGTTACGCCCCCTCACTTACTAGGTCGAGCGCCCCCGCTGTTTTGCTATCCGAGCCCTCAATTATATAATTACAAAGAAAAATCTTAATATTCTATACAATACTACTTTTAATAACAAATATTACTGTTTCTAAAAATACTAATTCATTTATTTTATGCCTAACAAACAGTATGATTCTCAGATGTTTTTTCTATTCAACTCCTGCATTTTTTTAATTTCTCTAAAATATTATAAGGCATTAGAAAAATAAAATCCAACCTTTCCGATTAATTACGCATGATAAAAATTATTATGAAAAAATGCAGACCTCACCTTAATTAACACCGACCGTCGGGTAATTATCGCACCGATTAAATCTAGTAAATCATAATTAAACACGAGATATATAATGTGGTGCTTTCTCGCTTACTTGTAACAGAACTAGAAGAAGCCTACGTGTTCCACTTTACTTTCATTTCATCAAGGGCTTATTTCCGCATCGATCATTTTTACACAACATTTTGTTCATAAATACTTAAATAATTTATTTTCTCATTTTTCCACAAACCTATTCATGAACGTCTTAAAATAAAACAAAATTCTTGTTTCAACTCGTATTTTACTAAAATGATATTAATAATGTATTATAATTTATGCATAAATTATATAAAATATTTAATTTATCGCGTATTTTACCGAAAAATCGGCCTTCTTGGAGGCCATACAAAAAGTAACCAAGAAACCCGTTTCAACATTCGCTCCTTTCGTCAGCCCCGATCACTTCCGTTCACTTTCGTCTCCTTTTTCGTTCCGGAAACAAAAGCGACCGAAGAAAGTTCCCAAATTTCATTTCAACTCTCACGCGAGCAATTCGCCCGAATGACTACTCTCGTTTCTTAATTACGTTTTATTATTCCATCAACATAACCTCATTTTTTTACGAGACATTGTTATATCACTGACTTTCTTACATCAAAGAGTTTTACACTGTAAGTTGAATGCAATCATGCGATGTCTCCAAATTTGAATAGTAAAAATTTGAATTGTAAAAATACTACATTTTTAAAGGTTCAAAATAGCATTAACATTCATAATGAAGATCGTACGTTTTTCAAAAGATCAAGGAAACACTCTCTCTAGATATATATTAAACAGGCATCCGTCTCTTTGCTGAACCAACAATCCATTTTTTACCCCCAACAACATAAACATAATCACTCAAGAGCCGAACAACATGGAGGCTCATAATTTAATTCACGATAAATTTTTTTGCTAACGCAATAGCTAATGTTGGACTTGCGGCGATCGTTCACGATAATCAACAAGAGATCGATGATTACTTGGGCGAGTCAAGTAGCCCGAGATACGCAGCTCGTTAATTAAAGTAAGGAAGGAAGGAAAGTTATGGGCCCATTTTACTATCGCATTACAATGCACGCTCTTACAGTTCTTTCAGTTTCGGCGTGCCACCGGAGGCTCGCGATAATACAATATGAAAAGCCTTGAGTGAAATTCCTCGCTCTTGTGTTGCACTTCAACTAACATTTCTACCCATACAAAACCAATTTCTCATGATGTGACTTGAATCGGAAACATTTAGAAAAATATTGGAAAGTTATTTGACAAGTAACACATCACTTAGTTCGTAGAGTAAATAATAAAAAAATGATTTTGAAAAAATTTGGCTTCATTACAAAACTTTCGAACTTCCTTTTTCATAGGAGATAGATAGGAAAAGAACAGTGAATGGGGAAGTTATCTAAAGTGCAATTCATGGAATTTAATCATAGCTTTGATCGACTTGTCACATAATGCATTGCCTTGTTACGACAGAACTTTTTTCTTCATTTTAGGTCATTTTCTTGCAACATTCTTCTTTTCTCAAGGTAATGAATGAATTAAATACTTTGAGCATCCTAAAATACAGAAACCAGTCTGACATTTGTGTTTTTGATCGCCTTGAACGGCTTTCACCCGTTTCTGTCTACTCAGCTAACTGATGTTTTAACTTTAGAGTGTAGTGATAGATCAATATTTTCCATCATCACATACCGCAGGAAGAACTCTTTTTTATGCACCAAAACAGCTTTAAATATCCATATATCCATATAAATCGTTTTGAAGCTTCGTCTTTGATAAATATTCATGCAAAATGATGAACTCATTGCCTTGTGATATACATTATCACACTGTGACAGAAAATACAAATAGAAAAACACTTTACTATAAAAACACTCGATTAATATATTTCAAATAAACCTTGCTAAATGAAAAATAAAATAAACTTGCATTCGAAATATCGAATCTCAATCTTACAAGCGAGTAGCATTTTCATCAAGTTTACAGAAGTAACAGTATCCGCATTTTCCCAATGCATAAATAAGTACATAATGCAAAACTTACGACAATGTAATGCCTCTTTTACTACTTTTATGCTCACGTTTTAATCGCAATGTAATACTTCTTTATCTGTACTGTTTATGCATCTCCCCCCTCCCATATCACTCCCCCTCCACCCTTTTCACCACACAAGAGCACTCTCTCTCAGTTCTTAATTGAATTCCGTTTTTCAAGCATCCGTCGCGTCGTTACGTAACGTTTGCCCGAGATGCGATAGATACGTCAACGAACTTCCTTTTCCTCCTCAAGTGAAGGATCTTTCGCGGACGTTGATTTGTTTTCTCGCTATGAGTCACTTAACGTTCGCCGCGGTTTTCGCGACATCATTTAGAACATCCCAATTTCTTCATTTTCATTTTTTTCATTCGACCTTTATGCCTAAATAAAGTATAAGTTACGATGGAAAAGTTTGGACATGAATTTTGATCTAAAAGTTATAATTTTTACTTTTTCTCAGTTTTCGAAGCCAAAATTCAATTCGAATAATGCAGAAATAATAGTAGATTACATTACTAGGGCGGTAATACAATTTTCAACAAGTCTGAGAGTTGTGGTTCGAGGCGGAACCGAGGATTAAAATGACACGAGTGAGAAATAATTTTTCATCTACAATTTAACATTTATATGTATAACAACAGAAAAAAAGTGACCATAAAATTGAAAGAATTTTCAACAACTGTTTTTTTGACTAACTTTCTTATGTTTATAATATTTTAATGCAGTAGAAAACTCATAAAATTATAGTTACAATCAAAATATATACTATGACAAAATGGGAAACCAATTTTTCTTTTCATCATTTCTCTGGAAACTGTTTGCTGAATGCAATTTAGACTTCAAGGATCGACAAAAAAAAGAAAGTAAAAGCCATAAATGCAATTACGGACAAAGCCTGATTGCGAGTAAAAAACATTGCCCATAAACAGTTTCTCAGAAAATCATGGAAAAAAGACGAAATTTGAGAGTTTGCTCATCTCACTAGCTCACTCTTTCACCTTTATAAATGATATTCAAAAAAAGCAATCAAGCTATTAACCTTCTGAAATACATTCTAAATTTCTCAATTTATGCATCGGTGAAAGTTTCAAGCAAAGTATAATAATATGGTCAAACCCTGCCAATACGAGTATCTGAATAAGTTTCTCCGAAAATTAATTCATTCTGCAGGCATCTTCAACTTTTACCAGACTACGCGCGCTCTCTTTCTGTGCACGTTGTGCGATTAGGCCAATAATTTATTTTCGTCCAAACGAAACATACATATATTAATTAATTTCCATAAACATGGATCATATCATGAATAAGGAACAAATTTACAAATATTTCGAAAAAATTTTTTTTAACGCAACTGACATTAAAGATTACTTTTTTGCTTGGATGACGATAATATAAGGGGCATTCCACCTCAAGTGTTCCCACCTCAAAAACGTTACATTTTTTATTTAAAATTGTAAGTCCGAAGATTTGTTGATAATAGAAAGCAAAATACA
>JAPYZL010138963.1:0-13486 GCA_030522825.1 Platygaster orseoliae
ATTTTGCGAATTTTCGAAAATCGCAAAGGAAAAAGTGTCTTAGAATTTAATGAGGAATCTATGGTTTTCGGGTGATCCGCCGACTTTGGGACACCCTGTGTTATGGTATCTTTAGTCATAAGTAAATTTACTTTTACCATGCAGCATAGTAAAACGTCAATTATCGCAATTTTTCGAAAATCCTATCGTTTGAAAAATATTCAAAACGTGACAAAATTTCTTAATTTTAGTAATCGTTAGAGGAAATAAAACATAATCATGAATATAAGGAAATTTTTAAAAAACTGGATTCCTTGTAATCTTCGAATTTTCCAAAAGTCTAACTTTTAAAATTTCTCGTATGAATCATATTTTTACAGTTTTCAAAATTGCTTGAATATGTATTTGAATTTCACAAAAGTCAGTGAATTTTCAGAATGTCAGTCTTCTTGGTCAAGATCATAATAATTCACAGGGTTCCTAGAGTGGTTGAAATTTATAAAATTTTGATGTAACAACAAAATCTTCTTAAATGTTTCAAATAACGTGAATTTTTCAGTTAATAAGTTGTATAAAACATTTGAATTTCCACATTTTCCACATTACTACATTTTTAAAATTTTTCTATAATCTTTCTCTTGTAATTTTAGTAAATTCATATGGAAGACTCGAAGTTCAATTCATTTCCCAATGCACTGAACTTACAATTTTCCAACTCCGATCATTTTTGAATTATCATTAATTTATGAATTTTTCGAAATTCCTATCGTTTGAAAAATATTCTATATGTGACGAAATTCCTAAATTTTAGTGATGATTCAAGAATATGAATGATATTTATAAAAATAAGTAAATTTTTACAATATTGGAATTCTTGCAATCTTCGAAATTTTTAACAGTCTTTTCGAATTTCCCTCATGAATCATATTTCTACAGTTTTCACAATAGCTTAAATATTTTGATTTTACAAAATTTAGTGAAATATCAGTATTCCGGTCTTCTTGGTTTAAATTATAATAGTTAACAGGTTTCCTAGAGTGGGAAAAATTCATGAAATTATGATGAAACAACAAAATTTCCGAAAATGTTTCAAATAACGTGAATTTTGAAATTACTAAGCTGTAAAAAACATATGAATTTCCTAATTTTAAAAATTTTGAGATATGAACAATTTTTATATTTTTTTCCGTTAATGTAATTTCTTTTAATACAAGAGACTCGAAATTCATATAATGAATATTTATAAAATCCTATCGTTCAGAAAATATTCTAAATATGACCAAATTTCTAAATTTTAGTGAACGTTCAAGAATGTGAATAATATTCATAAAAGTAAGTAAATTTTTACAATATTGGAATTCTTGTTATCTTCGAATTTTTCAAATGTCTGACTTTTCAAATTTCTCTTATTAATCATATTTTTACAGTTTTCAAAATTGCTTGAATATTTGAATTTCACAAAATTCAGTGAAATATCAGTATTTCAGTCTTCTTGGTCGAAGTTATAATAGTTATCAGGTTTCCTAGAGTGGGAAAAATTCATGAAATTATGATGAAACAACAAAAATTCCGAAAATGTTTCAAATAATGTAAATTTTAAAATTACTAAGTTTTAAAAAACATGAATTCCCTTATTTTACAAATTTTGACATAATAACAATTATTTTATTTTTTTTCCTTTAACGTAATTTCTTTTAATACAAATATGAGACTCGAAATTCATAAAATAAATATTTATAAAATCCTGTCGTTCAGAAAATATCCTAAATGTGACAAAATTTCTAAATTTTAATGATCGTTCAAAAATTTGAATGATATTCATAAAAATAAGTAAATTTTTGCAATATTGTAATTCTTGTAATCTTCGAATTTTTCAAATGTTGGACTTTTCAAATTTCTCTTATTAGTCATATTTTTACTGTTTTCAAAATTGCTTCAATATTTGAATTTCACAAAACTCAGTGAATTTTCAGAATGTCAGTCTTCTTGGTCAAAATCATAATAATTCACCGGATTCCTAGAGTGGATAAAATTTAAAGTAGTAAATGTGAATCTACAATATTATTTTAATTTTCATATATTTACTTTACTTCTGCAGTATAATAAAACGTCAAATATCGCAATTATAATTTGATATAACGTAAAAAATACAACACTGTATATAGTAAAAATAACTATATTTTTCTCTTAGTGCACTTTATACAATTAAAAACTCAATCAAATTCATGTGTTTCTTTTTCCTCAAAATATTCGCCCTAGTTGCATGATAAACACGTATATTGACCAAGACTACGATCAGTATAATTGCGCCCTTCCTGAAAGCATTGTTTTTCTTCGTCCAACTCCCAGCAAAGTCAAATTCCCTCGCCACCACCTTCAACAGAGGGAAATCTCACATCTTAGCTCCTCAATAATGACTAAACATCGCCTCTTCTCGATGAGTACCGAGGCCCAAGTTTCCTCAAAGTCTCGGCAAGTCACTCCCAAACGCCGCTTCCTCGCACTCTCCAAGGACCAAAATTTTCACGTTCATGGCGCGCAAAATTAACGTGGCTCATAAAATACGGCGGTATCGATTTCCTTCCTTGTTTTTCCAACGTTGGAAAATGCGTTTTCTCCGAAGGGCATTTATCTTTCCGTTACCGTAGCCAATATCATTTCCACCTGACTCGATACAATGAAAAGCCAGGAAAATGGATTCATTGTTTCCCTCCCTGGACCGGTCTTTCATTTTTATTGTCTCGCAAAATGGAATTAGTACTTTTTATCATTATCGGTGCAGAAGCATAAGAACAAAACTGCAAGATGAAAAATAACTGCGCGAAAAAAGAAGAGCAATATCTCGGAAATGCGAAGTTATAGACGAGAGATGCAGTGGGTGAAATTTTTAGAGATATCCATGAAACAAGGAAAACTTGATTTTATTAGGAAAAAGTTTCTGATATGAAATTCATGGCATAAAATTTTTTAAATGTTATTTCAAATTAATTTTAAATTCATGCTGTAATTAAAAATTCATTTAAAAAATAAATATAAAATTAAACATTACGGCATAAAATTGCATAGTGTCAATTGTGCACATTACTCAGAAATTCATAAAAATGTGCACAACATGATTTTATTAAGCACTGTATTTATTGTGCACATATATTGTATAAATTGATTTAAAAAATAAATATAAAATTAAAAATTACCGCATAAAGTTGCCTAGTGCCAATTGTGCGCATTACTTAGAAATTCATAAAAATGTGCACAACTTGGTTTTATTAGGAAAAAGTTTCTGAACCTCTTCTATTATCCGGATTTTCACCTATTTTCAATCTCTCTTCCGTAAACCAACATCGATCCGTTTTGATCCATTACGGTTTCGAGCCCTACCCCCCCCCCCCCCGCCGGTGCCACGTCAATTATGTACATTCAAAATGCTCGCGCGACATGCATATTTTATTCATGTGACGCTGACGCTCTCAATAACACCGTCGAGTCCGCCAACGGTTTCGGTCCAGGAAACTTTAAATTAGTATCCTGAAATTTTGGGCGAAATTTGTGTAGGAATGGATAGTAATGATGGCGATGATGGTGATGATGATTGTTGGGAAAGAAGAATTATTTGTCGCATTTTCGTTGTAGGGAAGTTGGTTTTCGTGTTTTTTTTTTTTTTTTTTTTTTTTTTTTTTTTTTTTTTTTTTTTTTTTTTTTTTTTTTTTTTTTTTTTTTTTTTTTTTTTTTTTTTTTTTTGAGTTGAAATGAAAAATGTCGATGTGTCGATATGGAGCATAAATTTTAATAGGGTTTTTAGAAAATAGGGGGTTTGTAGATTTTTTGTAGTTTCGGTATTTTTTGGTATTTTTTCAGTAGTGGTATGATTTGGGGGAATTTGATGCATTATTTTGATTTTAATGGTTTTTAGTAATTTAATAGATTTTGGGAATAATTTTTATTTACGTGGATTTTGAGTGTTTCGATGCTATTGTAAAATTTTTTGGTATTTTTTTTAGATTTACTAGTATTTTTTTACATGCCTATAACTTTTAAACGTTGTTATTTAGATTTTTGGAATTTTAGGCCCTTGAATTGGACGTTTATAAAATTTTTTGTATTTCAATGGATTTTTTAGAAAACAGTTCATAGATTTATCATACTTCCAGTTTTTTTTTTAGTAAATTTCATTACTCCTACGATTTGGAGGATTTCAATGCATTATTTTAATTTTGATTATTTATAATGGATTTCATAGATTTTTTAGAGAGTTTCATTTACGTGGATTTTAAGTATTTTGATACTTTTTTTATTTTTCAGTATTTATTATATGTGTACGATTTTCTAGTATTTTTATAGATTGCTAGTACTTCTATACGTCGTTATATACATTTTTGGAATTTTGTGCCCTTGAATTAGACTTTTTTGAAATTTTTTGTACCTGAATGGATTTTTTAAAAAACAGTTGGTTCAAAGATTTTTCGTACTTCTAGTAATTTTTTAATATTTTTCAATACTCCTACGATTTAGAGGGTTTTTAATGATTATTTTGATTTCAATCGGTTTTATGAATTTCATATATTTTTGAAAGAATATAATATACTTGGATTTTAAGTATTCTGAAACTTTAAAAATTTTTTTTAGATTTTCTAGTATTTTCATAAATTTCTAGTACTTATATACGTTGTTACATAGATTTCTAGAATTTCGTCCCCTTGAATTAAACGTTTAAACAGTTTTTGTACTTTTTAAATTTTAGAGGAAAATTTCCAAAATTTTCTGATAAATCTGAGGATTAATATACATATAATATTTTTCAAACTTGATGCTTTAATAAACAAAGTTTCATTTATTTCTTGCACTTTTATAGATTTTCGAAAAAATTCAATCATCCTTTATAAGTAATCAATTAAGTACCATTTTTTTTAGTACTTTTTCTATTAATCAATTTCGTTTTTTTTTTCTAAAAGATTTGAAGATTTCGAGTATTTTTATAAATTCTTCATATCCAATACTCTAGGAATCAATGTTTCTATTTATTTTAGAAAAAATTCAATAAGTAGTTATAAGCATCTTTTTCATTTTTAGTTTCCTTGGATTTTTTTTTTTTTTTTGTAATTATTGAATTTCGTAAAATTTTCGTGCAGAGTTCAAAATTCTAGTATTTCAATAGTAGAATATAGATTTTTTGAATTTCATTCTCTAGAATCTAAAGTTTCATCCATTCTTAATTTATTTATTATAAATTGTTCTATAAAATTTTTGTAATATAATTTATAGTATCGTTCCAATTCATTTCTTCAAAAAAACGTATTTTCAGATTTTTTTGCGAAAATCATTGTCAATTTAGCAATTTTTATCCTTTTTTCAATGAGCTCCAGAAATTAAAAAAAGAAATGTCAAAGGTATAGTACACAAGTTTAAAAAAAATGGTTAACATTTTAATATAATTTGTTAGTTTATCACTAACAAATTTGTAGATAAAATAAGGCTTATGTGAGACGTATTACATATTTGTTCATGAACTTGTGCATGATAAATTTTTTCACACGAAAAACTTGCGATATTGTAAAATATTTTATGCATGAAACTTGCATTTTTTTTAATCGAAATGTGCAATAAAATTGATTTTCATCTATGAAATAGAATATTTTCAATTGGTTCTTCATATAATGAATATCAAATTTTAAATTAAAGTATAATTATGCTGTTAAAAAATTAGTATACAAATGTAATTATGATACCTCAAACAAATTATTGAAAATTTAATAACTTACGTATTTCTTTCTAAGTTATGTTCGTTTCGGATCGAAAATTTTTAAGAGTTTATTTTGAAAAAAATCGGAAATATATATCACTTTCATGTTTTCTAAACTGAAATTCAAGTTTTTGCCTGCACCGGTGATAGTGCAAATTTTTTTTAATGCAAAACGCGGAAAATGAGCTGAATCTTTTTTTGCATCTCGTTGCGATTCCCCGCGTGCAGCGTATTGCCGATAAAAGTGTCATGCGTATTCATAAATTTCTCGTTAAAGTTGTATAATTGGCTATACGTATGCGAATTATGCAACGGACTCGTATATATGGGCGACTCAAATTGCATTATCAAGTACTTCCATTACGCGCAAATTTGAAAGACGACTCCTATCTGGAGCGCATCGGGTCTCGTTTACAGGGAGATGCCGCGGTGCTTATCAAAGCTACATTACCATTGATGTAGCGGATATTATCGAAGGTAAAATGAATTTTCAGAATCAACAATTTTCAACTTTATCGCAGTTTATTAGCATAAATTATGTAACCCGAGAAGTCGTTCGATAAATTTATCCTCAAGATATAAATGTTGCTTTTGAAGACACGTACTCACATTGTTTTAAAAAAAAACTACCAAGCTTAAGACCTTGCGCGAGAAGTGAAACTTTTTAAAAAATTCACGGAGTGTGAAACTTATTTAAGATTGAATGACACGTCTAAAAAAACTACACTGGAACCACGATATAAGATATATAAGTCCAACTTTACACTGGAACCTCGATATATGTCCCACTTCACACTGGAACCTCGATATAAGACATATAGGGGTCACTTCACACTGGAACCTCGATATATGTCCCACATTACACTGGAACCTCGACAAAGGTCCACCCGATCACATCACATAACGCTTTCCCCCCCCCCCCCAGACGCCGGTTAAAAAGTTTCACTTCAAAAGTGAAATCAATTAGTCACGTTCGAAGTATACGTTTATCATTGTTTTCTAACGAGTTATGATTCAGAAGGATTTTTTATATAACTTGAATTTATTGTTAGATCAAAATCGTCTTTTAATTTCGCATTTTTAAAATAGTTCGACATCCTTGACATAGAAACATTAAAACCTGATGGAAAATAAATTGTTTTTTTTTTTTTTTAAATAATCTCTAGAATATTCACTTTTTTCCTGGAACAATAATTTCTCGTAAAGAGTTTGCAATGATTAAATTAGCGATGGAAAAAAACGTTGCCTTGGAATGTTAACAACATTTCACGTGAAAATTAATCTGTCCTTGTTCGACTTGTGCGATTTGTTGTATTGGTATAATACTAAATATTGTTTATTTAACTAACATGTTCAAAAAAAGATAATGCAATGTCTGGAAATTATTTAAATTTTTCTATAAAAATCATGATTACAATAAAATATTTTAAAAAACAAGTTCTTGAAACTATATTTAAGTGTACCTGGTTTTAATTGTGCAATTTTTCGATTTTCAGAATTTTTGAGTAATAACTATTGGGGGATAGAGTTGCACATTTTTTTATTTCAGTAATTTAATTTTTCATTGATCATCAAATTCAAAATTCATGGCATAAAATTTTCGAAATGTTATGCCATGATTAGAATCTTAGAATCTCGAATTAGATTCCTAATTAATTTAGAATTTAAATCTCATGATGTCAATGGTGCAAGATTTTATTAAGCAGTGTATTTATTGTGCACATGTTTCCAAATTCATTACTATCAATATGAAACTTGAAATTTATGGCATAAAATTTCATGGTGTAAATTGTGCAAATTTTTTGGAAATTTCTGATTAGTCAGAATCTTAATGTCATTGTGTAAACTGCACACAATTTTATTAAACACTGTATTAATTGTGATGTTTTACAAATTCATAACTATAAATATGAAACTGAAAATTTGTGGCATAAAATGCCATGGTTTCAATAAAATTGTACATATTTTTTAGAAATTCATTACTGTAATAGTGAAATTTTAAATTCATGGCATTATATTTTCAAAATATTATGCCATGATTAGAATTTTAGAATCTTGAATTATATTCTGAATTAATTAAAATCGTACAATGTTAATTAATTAGATTCCTAATTATTCAGAAACGTAATATCATGATTGCAATTTTATACGATTTTGTTAAGCACTGTATGATTTGTGCACATGTTTTAAGAATTTGTTACAATATATAAAAATTAAAAATTTATGGCATAAACAATATGGTGTAAGTTGTGAAAAATTTTTTTGGAATTCATTACTATAAGTATCGAATTTGAAAATTCATGGCATAAATTTTTCGAAATGTTATGCCATGATTAGAATTTTTTAATCTTGCATTAGATCCTTTATTAGTTAAAATCGTAGAATGTTAATTAATTTGATTCCTTATTAATTAGAATCTTAATGTCATGATGTCAATGGTCTATAATTGTATTAAACACTATTTATTATGCCAATGTTTTACAAATTCATTACTATATGCAATTAAAAATTTATGGCATAGAATGTCATGGTGTCAATTGTGCAATTTTTTTAAATATTCATTACTCAAATAATCAAATTTGATAATTTATGGAATACAATTTTCGAAATTTTATGCTATAATTTGAATTTTAATATCATGATGTCAAATTTGCACGATTTTGTTAGGCTTTGTATTCATAGTGCACATGTTTTAAAAATTCATCATTATCAATATAAAATATAATATTTATGACATAAAATTTCATTATTTCAATTGCGCAAATTTTTTAGAAATTTTTTATTATAATTATCAAATTCAATAATTATGGCATAAAATTTTCGAAATGTTATGCTATGATTAGAATCTTAGAATCTTGAATTGAATTTTTCATTAATTAGAATCTTAATGTCATGATGTCAATTTTGAACGATTTTGTTAAACATTGTATTTACGTTGCACATGTTTTACAAATTCATTACTATAATTCTAAAATTAAAAATTCATGTCATAAAGTTTTTGAAACGTTATGCCGTAATTAGAATTTCTGAATCTTGAATTAGATTCTTAGTTAATTAGAATCTTAATGTCATGATTTTAATTGTGCAAGATTTTGTTAAACACTGTATTAACTGTGCACATTTTTTACAAATTCATTACTATAAATATAAAATTAAAAATTACGGCATGAAATTGCATAGTGTCAATTGTGCACATTACTTAGAAATTCATAAAAATGTGCACAATCAACACGTGCACAATAAATACAGCGTACAAAAAAACTCCTCCACAATCGACACCATTCCTAATTACCCAAAGGGCAATCAAACCCATAAAACTCGTAATAATGTTTTAATACCCCCAAGTCGCGTGCAAAATCGTCATCGCCTTTGAAAATGTCTCAATCCTCGTTTACTTCCGTCCGATCTCGCCCCCGCTCTAATGAATTAAGTGCTCGTCTCGCTAATAATGATAATCAACGCGCAAAAAAAAAGTTCGTACAATTAAATCGGCTCGTACGTGACTGCGCGACGCGATTAATCAGCGCGGTAAACGAATAGCCGAGATTTTTCTAATGTTAATCCCGGCGCTTGCGCGTACAATTCGTACTGAGAATACTGGTACTGCGCGACCGAGAAGTAGAGGTTGCGGCAGTTCCATGCCATCGTTGCATGCTTGTCACGAAAACAAGGTAGAGGGAAAATTTACTCTCCCAAGGACGACTGAGCTACGTATTTCCGCATGTGTCACACGGCGACATTTCACTGTTAACTCTCGCTCTATAAAATGTTATGCACGCGTGCATTAATATGAATGCGGAACGCGCGCGGATGACTGTGCGCGTATGTAGGTAATGCTTGTTTTATGTTGTCGAGGGGGAAAAAAAAGACCGGACGGTCACCGAGAAAAAAATGTAGTGATTTGGAGTATAAAAATTGGGGAAATTAGTGCATTTTAGGAAAACTTTTCATGTATTATAGTTTGACAGGTGTCATTATAACTATCTGTCAACATTTGATTTTCTTCGTTGCTGAAAAATTCACCCTGGCAGAAATGTTAATTTCTGAGAAACAAAATTGAAATATCAAGTGAAATAGAAATCACCAACTGTGATAATTATAGTACATTTAATCATAAATATATTTATTTTTACCATGCAGTATAGTATAACTTCAAATATCGCAATTCTTATATGTTTCAAGTTCCAAACGTTTATTAAGTTAACGAATACGGAAAATGATTTTTCATTTCCAGCAAAAATGAAATCAAAAATTATGAGAAACATTAGAGTATTATTTATAAAGTATTATTAATTATAAATAAATAATTTTTTTTGTTATTTTTTAACGTTTGGAACTTTAGAGACATGTAATTTTAAGTTGATGTATTGTAGTGAAAAATAGTAAACATATTGTATTTTTCACTTCAGTAAATAACTTAAGTCGAAAAATCGTAATTTTTTCATTTTCTTTAATTGTATTTTTATCTTCATTTAAATTTCAAAATATGTAGTCTGAAGCGTTTTTTCTTGTTTTACAAGTGAAATGAAGTTGGAGTCAGAATTGATTTCACCTTTTTTTATATCTTCATTCCTCTTTGCTAATAAGATTTGAAATTAAAAATCGGTTGAAATCGTTGAGATTATCAATAAAATGTCGAACTAAATGAAAAAATAAAGAATAATATAGAATTTTCGTTTTATGATTATTACTGATTTTATTATTCAATTATTAATTCAATGACAAAATGCACTTTCATACTACCAACTAATTAAAAATCAATAGTTTCTAATCTTCAATTACAATAATTTTTTCTGGCTATTTTTTATTTGAACTTTCTGCAAAATCAAAGTAAGAAAGACAATCAAATAATGTACCAATAGTTCTGTAATTATTAAAAAATTTAAGATATCAAAATCAGAAAAATTTGAGATTCTGATATTTGAAATATAGGCATTTTTGAAGTTTTGCCTATTTTGTACCACAATATTTAATTGTCTGTATTTCTATATATTCGTTAATAAAATGATGATTTTGTTTTTTCATGATTTTTAATTTCAGTGTTTCTCATTCATAAATTTTTACATGAAAATTTATTATCCGATTAACTGCATAGTGAAAAAAACGAAAAAAACTGAGATATAAATACATAAAAGGAAGTTATGAGTATAGATTCAAGTATTTGAAAATGATAAATTATAAATTTATAATTTTGTTGGGATTATCAATAAAACTTTGGAATATAATAAAAAGTTAAGAATATTACAGTACCTTCGTTTTTTTTTTCATTATTATTATTTTAAATTGAATTAATATTTTACTTACTGAAAATCAATCGTTTCTAATTTTCAATGTCCATAATTTTTTCTGGCTATTTTTTGATTTGAATTTTCTGCAAAATCAAAGTGAAAAAGACAATAATTAAATAATTTAACAATAGTTATGCAATTATTCAAAAATTTCGAAATTTCAAGATAAGAAAAATTTTGGATTCTGATATTTGAGACAGAGGAATTTTGAAAATTTTTCGTATTTTGTAAAACAGTATTCAATTGACAGTATTCTTATAAATTCGTTTCAAAAAAATATTTGTTTTCCCATGATTTGGATTCAATGTTTCTGATTTATAAATTTGTAGATGGAAATTTTGTATTCAATTGACTGCATGGTAAAAGAAATGAAAAAAACTGAGAAATAAATATATAAAAAGAAATTATGAGTATATAGTGAACTAGTTGAAAATAATAAATTATAAATTTATAATAAGACTCAAACTCTTTCTGGAATAACGCCACAACATTTGTTAAGTTGTACATTTAATCTCATTTTAAGATGCACGAAAATCAAGGTACGACTTGAAATTCAAAGTCAAATTAGAAAGATTCATCAGAATTTCAGGAAACCATTCTTGATTCAAGACATAAACTCTTGATTTACGACTTGCTTGCTTGAAAATAAATTTCAACATAGAATCAACTTAAGATTATATTTCAATTTTGAGTCCTGCCTAAATTTTGTTGCATCTTAAAATCTCACCTAGAATTCAGTCCATCTTCAAAATTAATTTTAAGCTGGATAGTCTTCAATTATAATTTATAATTATAGGATATGCTTTTTGGTTTAAAACTTGTAAGATATTTTAATTTTAAGTCATATCTCACTGTTGCTGTACCTCAAAGTAAGATTGAATTTTGAAAGTGAAAGTCATACTGTATTAAATCCATCGATATCTTGAAAATGCCACTTCCTCCAATTTTTCACTCTTTGAAAATCAAATCTTATTTTAAGATAAGAAAAAAAAATCAAGGCACGACTTCAAATTAAAATACTACCTTAAATTTAAGTGGGCAAGTCTTAAGTTACTATTTTAAGATACTAGTTGCAGATTACTAGTTGTACTATTTTATACTTATACTGTTTTATAATTTATAGTATATAGTTATACTATTTCATAGTTTAAAATGATAGTTTAAGATACTATTCAAATTTCAAGTCTTACTCTAATTTCGTTGCATCTTCAAATAAGATGGATTTTTCATATTCCGATATCAGAAAGTGATCGAATCCTCTTTTCAATGGCTCTATTCGTAGTTACAAGAAAAATCAGAAAATTTAAAAAAACTTGTACCATATTGTAATTTCAAGTCATGTCTTAATGTTGCTGTACCTTAAAGTAAGATTGAATTTTGAGAGTGAAAGTCGTACTGCATCAAATCCATAAAAATCCTGAAAATGCTTCTTTCTTCAATTTTCTACGCTCTGAAAATCGAATCTTATTTTAAGATGCAACAAAATTAAGACATGACTTGAAATTTAAATATTACCTTTAATTCACTTATATGGGCAGTCTGAAGTTACTATTTTAAGATACTAGTTATACTATTTGAAGATACGAGTTGTACTGATTTAAGATACTATTCGAATTTCATCACTTCGGATACAAGAAAATCTGCAATTTTAAAACATTTTCTACCATATTTTAATTTCAAGTCATATCTCAATGTTGCTTTATGTTAAAATAAGATTGAATTTTGAGAGTGAAAGTCATTCTGCATCAAATCAATAAATATCCTAAAAATGCTATTTTTTTCGAATTTCTATGCTCTGAAAATCGAATCTTATTCTAAGATGCAACGAAATTAAAGCATGACTTGAAATTCAAATACTACCTTTAATTTACTTATATGGCAAGTCTTAAGTTACTATTTTAAGATACTTGTTATACTATTTTATAGTTAAAGATAGAGTTTCAGTTCAATTTTTATAGTTTATTGTTTATATTTTATATTTTATAGTTTGTAATTTATACTGTTTTATAATTAAAGATACTACTTAAACTACATATTGTATTTTAAGATACTATTTTTACTAGTTTAAGATACCATTCGAATTTCAAGTCTCGCCTTAATTTCATTACGTCTTTAAATAAGATGGACTTTTCTTATTCCGATTTCAGGAAGTGATAATAGTAGATTGTGTACCAAGGCCGCAAAGTAGGCTTTTGTCGTACAGGCAGAATTTTCAGTTCGAGGCAAGCACGGGCGTGATTTACAGTACGAGGGGAGTACGGGTGTGATTTTTCAGCACGAGACGAAGCCGAGTGCTGAAATAAAACGTTCGTACGAGCCGAGTATTGAAAATCACGCCCGTGCTTGCCAAGTACTGAAAATTCTGTCTGTGCGACGAGGGCCTGCTTTGATGGCCGAGGTGCACACTCTACTTTTTGCAAAACACTCTGCAAAAAGCAACATACTGTACATACAGTATTTTAAGTATTTACTATACTTGAAA
>JAPYZL010139026.1:0-14167 GCA_030522825.1 Platygaster orseoliae
AATACTTTGAATGATTCAGATGTAAGAGTTTTTTTATAATAAAGTTACATTTTTATCGAAAAAACAGCGAGAACTTAGTTGCGCACCTAATAAATTAAAAATTGAAACATTTGGAACTCTTTGAAATAAAAGTATTTGGATTTCGTCTAATGTAATCATTGATGGAAACTTGGAGATGTCAATCCTTAAAAATTATTCAAACAACTTCAAAAGAAAAAAATGTTTTTTAATTTACAGCTTTTCTAAGATACTGTTAATTTTCTATATTTTAATAAACTCCAATAATATAATTCAAACCAATTTAGTAACATAATTATAATTAAAAATTTAATTACATAAATATAATTAAGAAGGTGTGATGATTTGCGATATAAACTTACGTCTCATTCGATTGTTCCAATTATCTATTTTTCGTTTAGTTCCGATTCCCAATTTTTCCGAATTTTCTAATTATCTTCGATTATTCCAACGTTTCCGATTATCCTCGATTATTCCAACTTTTTTAGATTATCCTCGATTATTCCAAACTTCCGACTTTTCCGACTTCTCAATTTTCCGACCGTTCCCAACTTTACTTCCCAATTTTCCGACTGTTCCCAACTTTTTCTAATTAACCCGAACTTATTGAAAGGTAAACTTCAATTGCTTCGTGGAGGTTTAGGCGCGGGTTTTTAAAGCGAATTCGCGAGTTCATTGCGCCTAAATTCTTCGCACGAATCGCAAGTGCGATTCAGCATCTTGCAATTTCATAAAATGCAAGACTCTAATATTTCTATAAACTTTCGCAACCGAATTCCCGGCTTAAAGAATTCGCGAGGTTATCGAACGCAGGTCATCACAGTAGAATATACATTTTTGAAACAGACATTTTGCTTGTATTGTAAAAATTGAAAAGAAAAATTGTTTTTTATCATTTCTGAAGTACAATCATTATTAAACATTCCGTAGAAATAAAACTCTTTCCATAACGGTATATTTTAAGAATGAATTTTTGTTTTAATTTTTTTAAATTGCATTTCGAAGACTTTTATGAAAAACAGTCAACGAGTTTTTTTTTGTTCCTTGATGAATTTCCATTACCATTTTTACTCTACAATCCAAGTAAAAAAATTGAAGCAGAAAAAATTTCAAAATAATTAAAATTTTGTTCATAAATTAAAAAAATTATGACTTGCAGAGAAAATTGTTTTTCACGCTGAAATTCAATTTTTTTAAGGAAATCGATGAAAGTCATCTTATGAATGCATTGGTTTCTTGCCATCTTTCAGATGTACCAGCATTGGATTTTAGCTCCATCAGAGTACCTGGAGCTTCAACGTCCACTGGTCGATTACCGAGTCAACTAAGTTCAAATAATGCGTCGATGGCTCAAAGATTGCAAAGTCCAAGAAGTGTTGATGACCCTAAAATAATCCGAGACATGTTTATGGCGAATCCAGATCAGCTCGCATTACTCAAACAAAATAATCCGAGACTCGCTGATGCTTTATTGTCTGGAAATCTCGGTAAAACTTATTTTACTCTAAAAGCTTTAGACATGAACTCATAGTTGAATTTATAAATCAGTCGAAGGTGTTTGAATCTTTGTTTCAGACCAATTTGCCACAGTTTTGAGAGAACAAATAAAAGCCAGAGAGGAACATCAAGTGCAAAGATTAAGAATGATGAACGCCGACCCTTTCGACACGGAAGCTCAAAGATTGATAGCCGAAGAGATTCAGAAAAAAAATATCGAGGCCAATATGGAAGCTGCAATAGAATACAATCCTGAAACTTTTGGGACTGTTGTCATGTTGTACATTAATTGCAAAGTCAACGGTTTTCCAGTGAAAGCATTTATCGACTCAGGTATATGCATGTTATGATTTTGATATATTTTGGTTGGCGGTCACTTTTTCCACTCGTATTTTCCACTGGATTTATTCTTCCAAAGTCCTTTTTTTTCCACCTTATTATTTTTCCAAAGTCCCTTTTTTTCCACCTCATTATTTTTTTATAATTTAGGCTTGAACTGGAATATTTGAACTATTTTTTCATTCTTTTATTTTTTCGAGTTATCATACTGCACTTTCAACTGTTAACAAACTTCAAAGGGTGTAATTTTCTCGTGTTTTTTTACTATATCCTTATAGTAAAAAATAACTTATAAATAAATATTTATAAGATATTATATCTTATAAATAAATCAATAGTTTTTTCCTTTTTTGGAAGAATTAAGAGCTGAGCAGAGTGATACAGAGACAATGTTACGACAATTGGATTTAGGCCAGAAGATAAAAAAATCTATTAGAACACATGATCGCAAAAAAATTAAGGACCGAGTTTATAATATTGTTAAAAATACAAAGAATATAGTGAAAATGGTACAATTTTAGATGATCTACATACCATCGGGCATCACATACAACTTTAACTTTCGGAAATTCTATATTTTGAGCGAAATTTTGATATTTCCAACACTTTTATAAAATTTTACATGTTTTTATTTTCTACACTTTTGTTGGAAATGTAATGAAATTGGAAACAAAAAATTGGAAATTACAGCTGTTGGAAATTACGGTTATTGGAAAAAACAGTTGTTAAAAATTATGGAGTGGAAATCCTGAAGTGGAAAATACAGATTGGAAGAGGTGCCCTACAACCTATGATTTTATATTTTTTGTTTGTTTATTATCGATTATTATCAAAAAACTTTGCACTTGGAAATTTGAAGATATCGTTTTCATCGTGATGCTGAAGTAAAAAATTGCGACAGACTTGCCTTTGTGGACTTTCGTTTCAAAACAATCATCGTTTCTATTTTTAAACTTCATACTCGACCTTGTGTCTGGTTTGTGGACGACGAAAATAAAGAACAAAGAGTACAATGTATTTTTACTTTAACATTCTTCATATGAAATCTTCGTGTTTCAAAAATGTGACAAATAAATGGTAATTTGATCTTTCTTGCTCCTTTGGAACTTGAGATGTGAATTATATATTTTATTTGTAATATTGTATGTTTCAATCCAATCCATAAAGAGAATAATAAAAACAATTTCTCTTTTTAACTTTCGGCTTATACTAAGCCCTCATCAGGAACTACAAAAAATTTTTCCTTTACATTTTTAAATACATTTTACAATACTAAATTTACAAATCATTGAGAACGTAATTACTTAAAAAATCCATTTTTTTAACATTATTTTCTTGATTTCATTTTATTGGAGAAGTTTTTTACTTATCGACTAGTGCTGGAGATTTATCTAATCTATTTATCTAAGTACTTGGATCTATCGATAGTTGAGATCATGAATGATCAAGATATGGAATACATTTTTTTTACCTCAGTAAAAAAAAACTTGTAAAAATTTCGAGAAAATCAAAAAATTTTCTAAATAGTGTCTTTAATATAAAAAAGTGTCTGAGTAGTGTCTTCAAGTATCTAAAATTGTCTAAAAAAGTCAAAAAAGTGTCTTTATAGGGTTTTAAAAGTGTCTAAAAATATCTAGAAATGTCCAAAAGTGTCTAAGCAGTGTCTAAAAAATATCGTATATAAAAATGTAGTGTCTCAAAATGTCTAAATCATGATATTGATAGTGTCTTCAAGTGTCTTAATAGTGTCTGAAAATGTCTAAGTATTGTCTAAAAATGTCTAAGTAATGTCTCAAAATGTCTAAATAGTGTCTTGATAGTATGTAAAAAGTGTCTAAAAATGTCTAGAAATGTTCAAAAATGTCAAAATTGTGCCTAAGTAGTGCCAACAAAATATCGTATATAAAAATGTAGTGTCTCAAAATGTCTAAATCGTGATATTGATAGTGTCTGAAAAGTGTCTTAATAGTGTCTGAAAATGTATAGAGAAGTCTAAAAAGTGTCTAAACAATGTCTACGAAGTAAGGTTAGGTATCTATCTACTTGGAGATTCAAGATACAATCGTAATGACCAGTTTCGTTTTGAAATGATGCATCAAATTTAATCAGCACTACGAATTACTACGATTTATTATGATTATATCGAATGCTATAATGATTTATATGAGTGACCCATAATATTGTAAGATTTTTATTTTTTTTATTGTAGTCTCCTGAAGAGGATCTCAATTGGATCGAAAGCTTGATTTTCAAATATACTGTTTAAAAGGCTTTACTACTGGTGTTCATATAATTTATTGGCTCTGAGCAGTGATGTGAGCTCGTCATTGACCGAAGCAAACGACGGTCAGATTTGATGGTCATTGACCGTGACCAGTCAACGCAGTTCGTGACAGACAAACTAACATAGATGGAATAGAAAAATTTTAACTCGCTTTGTAGTGAAACGGTTTACAATACTACCCAGAATTTAGAATAACTAGTTTTTAATATATTTTAGTTAAAAAGTTCAATTAAATATTCCCATTAAAAATCATGCATAAATATACGAAATAGTCTTGCGTTTTTTTGTGCCACAAAAATAAAATTCGGAAAAATAATTAAAATAATTTCTGAATTAAAATTTAAAAAATTCGTACAGGTGATTTCGGTATGAAAATTGCTACGTTTATCAAATTGTCTTATCAAATTGTTGATAAGAAATCATACATTTTGTGAAATGTGGTCTTTTTTTAGTAGAAATATTACTCTCAAATTTGTATGTATTTTTTTACTTAAATGTGTTGAATGGAAACACTTTGAAGCAAAAGAAAATAAGAATCGATACTTACTTTGACATATTATGAATTATGTGTATATGTGATACAGCGTTTCAGTTTTATCTATTTTGCCAAAACGTTTTTGATGTAGCTCAAAAAGTTGTTTTTTCATTGAGTAATTTAAGTAAACGTGAGACAGTTTTGGACACAATAATTCAAAACTTGTTTGCATTTTAATCTTTTTACATTACTTTAAAAGAATTCAAACAACTGTGTGTTGTGATAAAATTACACAAATAGTTTTTTATTCAAATAACTGCTAATTGATTACCTTTTACAATTTCGATAGTATTATTAAACTGACCGTCAAAATGACCATGACGTCAGACAAATTTTTCTGACAGTCAATTCACATCTTTGGCTCTGAGTAATCATCTTCCAAGAATTGGAATAGTAATAAACAGAGCATTCACCGCAATTTATTCATATTTGAAATCGCTCACGTTCATGTTTTGCATTATTAAAGGTGCACAAACAACGATAATGTCAGCTGCGTGTGCAGAACGATGTCATATAATGCGTCTGGTGGATTCGAGGTGGTCGGGGGTCGCGAAAGGAGTGGGGGTACAACGTATCATAGGGCGCATTCATATGGTACAGATACAAATAGGCAATGACCATTTGACGACCTCGTTTAGCGTTCTCGAAGAGCAGCCAATGGACATGTTGCTGGGCTTGGACATGCTCAAAAGACATCAATGCTGCATTGACTTGAAGAAGAATGTCCTGAAAATTGGAACAACTGGAACCGAAACATCCTTTTTAGCCGAGGGTATAAATAATAGATTTGTTTATCGAACACTTGAACATGAAATCATAACAAGTCTGATTTTCAGGTGATTTACCTGAATGTGCGCGATTGAGTGGAAATAGCGAAGAAATGTTCGATGATCGAGATCTTCAAAAAGCATTGGAAGACAGTTCGAAGGAAGCGAAAAAACAGAAACAGCAAGGTTAGACGAAATTTGAGTGACAACTTTATGACTAAAAGGAATTAGTACTAAGTTGTGTTTGTTTGTAATTTTCTAGATGGCGCAGGAAACTCTTTCAACCTTGCAGCCTCAAATTCCATGGAAACGACCGTTTATTCGCACGATCCTTTCGACGAAGCGACCGTTAAAGAAATTGTGTCGCTTGGTTTCACGCGAGCACAAGTTATTTCCGAGCTTCGAAGGTTCAACGGCGACAAAAGTCAAGCCACTGCCGCGCTTTTCGCCAAGTCCTTGAAATTTTAAGAACTCGAGGAACAATACGATGGGATTGGGTGCAGAAAAAAAAATATGATATGAATTACTCAGGTGCAAAGATGTTTTGATTTATGGTTCGACTGATTATTTTCGGGTTACTTCGACTTATTTCTGAGGCCCGATAACTCTGCCTACCTCGTGTGATAAATGCAAGGGTCAGTCAAGAAGTCCCTGTTTGTACGTTTTTTTTTTCACACAGAAACTCGAAATAAAAATTACAAATACTTTTTATTTGAACATTGTACTTTACGCTGCTTAAAATTGATGTTTAATTTTCATCCTTGTGAAACGTACATTATTATCTCTTTACGGTACGCTATATTATTACGGTAAATTTTGTTATGGGCGAATCATTGCCTCCGAGGAGGTACTTGATTAGCGAGTAATATTACTGGCTGGAAAATATTTATTTACGTTTATACCATCAGCCGTGGTATTTTTGTAGGGGCTATCTAAATGCAGAAATTGCAGTCATGTACATTTTACGAGTTGTAACGGGAGAAGATGGAAAATATATAGAGATTTTATACGGAATACATAGGTTTTATTGTATTTCAAAGTAGTAATCACATTATTAATAAATGATTTATTTATACCTGAGTATTTCTCAGGTTTTCATTTAAATTTGCTTATATTTAGTAACTAGTTTCTTTCAGTTGGGTGATAATTCTGATTTTGAATTTTGCTGTTGATTGCGGGGATCTTTTAAAAATCGATAGTTTTTTAGGCCAGATTTTTTTGAGGCTGTCTCATTGAGTTATGTTAAATAATTCAATATTTTCATATTTTTAACATAAATGATGTCATTTATTTTACTTCCATATCATGAAAATTCGAAGAAAGTCGTTTTATTATTGAATTTGATTCATTTTCCCAATTTCTGGAACTTTTTATAATTTTTACATCAATGCTAATTTGTTGATTGAATGAGTAATAACGAGCCTATTTTATTGTTGAAATTCCCATAAAAATCAATGAATCAATCAATTTTGAAGAAAATTTTATTGTTAATCTCACATTATATGCTCTAAATTTTACAAGTTTCAAATTTTCTAAAGCAGTTAATAAAATACTGAAAATACAAAAATTCGCAAATTTTTATAAAAAAAGGCAAAATTTTCATTAAAATCAGAAATTTTGTATATAAATTCCGTTTTTTATGAAATTGACATCATCAAATTTGTAAAAAAAAATTTTTTTATAAAGTTACCTTATAAAAACTTTATAAAAAAGAGGCGCTTTCAGAAAAAATTGTAAATTAAAAAAAAAATTATTTTAAATAGTCTTCTCAGCAACTATTCATTTAGTTGAAAATCAAACTTATCTAAAGAAGTTACACTTTCTAACAAAAATGAAATGAAATGTTTAAGTTGTCACCCTAGTGATTTTGATTCTTATGAAAACCTTGAAAAAATTTTCATAATGTCGACTTTATAAAATTTTTATCAGAAAATCTTTTTTTAGAAAGTGACCTTATAAAAACTTTTCGAAAAAAATTTTATTTTTTGCAGAAATTCTTGTAGAAAATTTTTTTCATAAGTTTTTGTTTTATAAAAAATCAAATAAAGTAAATTTATATGAGGAAAAAATTTGTATACAAACAAATTTTTTTTTAAAGTTACCTTTGATAAAAAGTTTATGAAAAAGAGACACTTTCATAAAGAATCGTAAATTTTTTATAAAAAAATATTCTTAATAGTCTTCTAAGCAACTTTTCATTCAGTTGAAAATAAAACTTATCTAAAGTTGCACTTTCTAATAAATATTAAATGAAATGGTTTAGTCATCACCCTAGTGATTTTGATTCTTATAAAAAACTAAATATTTTTATAATGTCGACCTTATAAAATTTTTATCAGAAAAACTTTTTGTAGAAAGTGACCTAACAAAAACTTTATAAAAAAAATTTTATTTTTTACAGAAATTCTTATTGAAAATTTTTTACATAAGTTTTTGTTTAATAAAAAATTAAATAAAGTAAATTTATATTAGAAAAAAAAAAACTTATGAAAATTGGAATTTTTTATATAAGAATGGAATTTTTTTTTTTAAATTATCAAACTTTATAAAAAATTCTAATTCTCATATGTTTTTGTTGTATAAAAAATTAAATAAAGTAAATTTATATTAAGAAAAAAAACTTATGAAAATTAGAATTTTTTATAAAAATGGAATATTTTTTATAAAAATCATTAAACTTTTTTAAAAATTCTTATTCTCATAAGTTTTTGTTTGATAAAATATTAAATAAAATAAATTTATAGTAAGAAAAAAAACTTATGAAAATTTGATTTTTTATAAGAATGAAATATTTTTTTTTAAATATCAAACTTTATGTAAAATTCTCATTCTCATAAGTTTTTGTTTTTTAAAAAATTAAATAAAGTAAATTTATAGTAAGAATAAAAAAAAACTTATGAAAATTAGATTTTTTATAAGAATGGAATATGTTTTATAAAAATATCAAACTTTATAAAAAAATCTAATTCTCATAAGTTTTTGTTTTATAAAAAATTAAATAAAGTTAATTTATATGCGAAGAAAAAAATAACTTATGAAAATTACAATTTTTCATAAGATTGGAATATTTTTTATAAAAATATCAAACTTTTTAAAAAATGTATGGGGCTCAAAATTCTTTTTAAAAATTTACAATTGTTTATTAAAGTGTCTTTTTTTTTAATAAAGTTTTTATAAGGTGACTTTATAAAGAAAATTTTTTCGATAAAAATTTCATAAGGTCGACTTTGTAAAAAACGGAATTCTTATAAAAAATTTTTGATTTTTATCAAAATTTTGCCTTTTTCATAAAAATGGAAATTAATTAATTTTGTGTGTGTGTCAATTTAGAGCCGGTAAAACGAATGACTTAATTGTATGACTCGTAAGATACTTCAAAGAATTGGATATTTTTTGTTTTAATTCAAATATAAGTTATTCGAACAAAAATTTTTTACTTATTAAACGTGACTATATACTAGAATTTTAGAATTAACACATTGTGTTCACAGTTCCAAGTAATACTTTTGTTGTTTTTAACTTAATTTTCACTACATAAATATAATAAAATATACAGCAAATTAATTTTGTACATTTTATTATAATTACTATGTACAGGCCCGGCTCGAGGCTATTCGCCGCCCTGGGCAAACAAGTGCTTGGGGCCCGCCCCTCACTTTTCGTCTTATGAGGCAAAGACATGGTATATTCCAGTGTATTTAATGCCCTTGTGGAAAAAACCTATTGGTAACTATTTATTAATATTTTCCAACAGTTTTTGAATCCTTTAGTTATTCATTCCAATGTTTCAATAGTTTTCAAACTTTTTTAAACTATAGACATTATGAAATCTATTGAAAGGTAAATTATTAAATCTATGAAAACCATGGAAACTATTAGAAGATTAATTATTGAAGCTATAAAAAACATTGAAACTATTTCAATGACTGACAATAATTGAAATGATTGAAATTCTGGAAAATGATTGAAAATCATTAAAAATCATCGAAAATCTAAAAAATGATGGAAAATTTTTTCAATTTGTAAATTGCACAAACAATTGTGCTTTTACAATTATCATGCAAATAATAATTAAATTATGATTTCCAAACGTATGTGAAAGTCACTGAAAATCTTGGAAGTAATTGAAAATCATTTTTGATCCATAAAATTTAATTATAAATTGTGATTTACCGATTCTCACGCAAATAATTATGAAGCTGTGATTTCAAATCATATTTGAAAATGATTGAAAATCATTAAAACTATTACATTCACTGCATCTTTGAATCATTGAAACTGTTGGCAGGAATATTATAGGGACTATTGAAATTTCGATGAAATATACTGAATGATGAATAGTTGATATTATAAAAATTATGGAAAATATTAAAAGAAAAACTATCAAAGCTATTGCAATCATTCAAACTATTTCAGTATAGTTAAATATTTTGAAAAAGATTAAAAACTACAGTAAAAAATTATGCATTTACAATTTTTATGCAAAAATAATCATCAAATTGTGATTTAAAATCAGATTTGAAAATTATTTACAATCATTAAAGTTAATAGTTACAATGATTTAACATCACTGAAAACTATTTCAAACATTCAAATTATTTGCAGGAGTACTATAGGAAACATTGAAACTATAAGAAGGGAAATTATTGAAACTGTTAAAACTATTGAAATTATTTAATAGTTTCTCGATACTTCCCCAATAATTCCCAATATTTGTTAATAGTTATTTTTTCGTAAGGATATGGCAAAATAATCGCCATAAAGAAATAATAAACTGTTTTTTTGTTGGTCACATTATAAGTACTTTGTAAGTATTGGAAGGTAAACAATTGAATTCAAATTTTATTACTGAAAAACTACTTTCATTTACTTGGAAATTAATTAAAAATTTGACATAAAAAAAGGGTAGGGTTACTTCATCCTAAAATATGTCATCCTAAATTTTGCCAACCCTAGCCCAATATACGACCGAGGCTGGCCCAATGTAGGGCCAAAAATTTAGGATGAAGTAATCCTACCCTAAAAAAAACCGGTTGGCCGTCTGTGCCATCCCTCTTTCGACGGTGCCTGAGAAAGAAAGAAAATATTTAAACGATTTAAACAATGGATACCAGTGTTCGTAACTCGTAGTACTTTAGTACTACTAAACAAGGACAGATTTATGTTTGATTGTAGCGCTAGAAAAGGAACGGAGATAGAAAAACTACAAAAAGTTACGAACACTGATGGATACATTCAAATTCATCACAACAATACAAAGCGAAATATCCCTAGAATCCAACATACATAAACACATACACATATGTGCGGCTATTTCTTAGAACTGCGCACGCGCTCTTGACGCAACGTTGCGTGCGTACGAACTATTGGACGACCAATCAGCGCTCTCCATCTGTCTTGGGGTCTACGCGGCTTTGACTGGCTTTGACTGTTCCGACTCGACGTTTTCGGTATTTCTTTCCCATTGTAAAAGTTGCCTTCCGTTCGTTCAGCTCTGAAATTTCTTCGCTTCACCGAGAAATGAGGTTCCTCGTATTCTTTTTCCTGGCCTTCGCCGCCGCAAACGCTACAAATTACTTCGAAGAAAATTTTCCTGACGGTAAGAAAAAAAATCAACCCATTTCGAAAATTCGCACACCTTTTCCCGGCATCTCCTGACTTTTTTAAATCACCCCATTTTCCTCCCTTATTTCATCAAATTTCTTTCATTCATTACTTGGGCATATTCGTTACAAAAAAGTCTTCATATTTCTGCGTTTCACGCGATGTTTTTCTTTTTTTGAAGGGTGTAATTTGTCTGCGTCTTGTGCATGTGATATGGATTTATCTGTCCTTTTCTGATTTGGCAACCGGCCGGGAAAAGTCATGATTTATTTTCGTGTTTCAAGAGCCTATGCACAGTTCCATTATTTCATAATTTTCCGGGGGAATCGGGGTTTTTTTTTGCTTTCGTGGCATGAAACGTGGGAATTTTTTATGGCGGATATTGGTTTTTTCGTGCGACGTGTTCTTCGTTGGTTTTAATCTACTTTTCCGGTTTCTATATCTGTACTGTCGTAAATGATAAGAAAACTTTTTTTCAGGCAAAAAATTTGTAAATTAAAGTGGTATTTATTAGAAAATGTGAACCTTAATTTTTATTTTATCAAATTTACTGTCAATCTTTGCATTTATGTTTCAATATGTTACCAATTTTTTTTATGTAACAAAGTTTTTTTTTCACTATGGGTATGAAAATATGAAGTAATAAAAAAATGAACAAAACTTTTCAATTGTAATAGAGGATAAAAAAAATAATTTATCATGAATAAATTTATAAAACAATTTTATTTATTTCTCATATCATTTTTACATAAAATAAAAGTATATTTTCATTACATTAGAAAATTTATTCGAATTGATTTTATCGTATATTTAATTTTTCCGCTTTCTCCCACTTTAAAATTGAAATTTGTTAAAAATTAAGTTACTATTCAAGAAAATAATAAATAAATTATGTAATAATTTTATAAATAAATAGCAAAAGTATTATATTTGAATTGTTTGGATGCTTTAAATTTGTTAAAATTCTGGTTATTCAATTTTTCACTCTCGTACATCGAAATTAATTATTTTCATTAATAATAAAAAAGATTCTAAAATAATACATCGCACATTTATTTTATTAAAAAAATTGTTGAATCATATTCTTCTAATGCTTAAAATTTTTTGTAGTTTCGGTAAATGAGCCCCCCCCCCTTCCTACCTTCAATTTAAAATACTCAGAAAAATCGAAAGAAACGTCATATGTATTTTTTTCATGAATAAATATTCCAAGTATTATATAATAATTTTTTGACATTGAAATTTGTTGGAAAATGTGGAACTAAATTTTCATTTTATGAAATTTACTGTCAATCTTTCCATTTCTATTTCAATATGTTACCGATAATAACGATTCAGTTTTATTTTTTTTTTTCAAAATGGGTATCGAATTATAAAGTATTAAAAAGTTAACAAAATTTTTCAATTTTAATAAAGTATAAAAATAAAATAATAAAATTTATTATTTTGAAATGCATATATCAATTTCACTTATTTATTCATATTATTTTTACAATAAATGGAAATATATTTTCATTAAATCGAAAAAATTTTTTAAATACTTTAAGGTTGAAAAAAATTTATTCGAATTTACTTTTCTGTATATTTGATTTTTCATCTCTCTTCCACTTTGAAATTAAAATTTTTTGAATCGTAACCTAATATTCAAGAAAATAAATAATCAAAGTATTATATTTAAATTATTTCAATGTTTTGAATTTATTATCATTTTGGTTATTTAATTTTTCACGCTCTTACATCGAAATCGATGATTTTCATGAATATTACAAAAAATTTAAAATAATTGACTACACATTTATTTTATTAAAAAAATTAATTGTTGAATCATATTCTTATAACGCATAAAATTTTTTGTAGTTTTTGTAAATGACCCCCCCCCCACCTTCTTCCTACCTTTAATATCAAATACTCAGAAAAATCGAAAGAAACGTAATAAGTACTTGTTTCATGAATAAATATTCCAAGAATTATATAACAATTTTTTGACATTGAAATTTGTTGGAAAATGTGAAACTGAATTTTTATTTTATGAAATTTACTGTTAATCTTTCCATTTCTATTCCAACATGTTACTAATAATCATTAATCAGGTTTTTTTTTCAATATGAGTATCACATTATAAAGTATTAAAAAAATTAACGAAATTTTTTAATTTTAATACAAGATAAAAAAAATATAATCCAGTATTTTGAAATTTATGTATCAATTTCACTTATTTATTCATATAATTTTTACATAAAAAAAAAAAAAAAAATATATTTTCATTACGTCAAAAAATTTTTTCAAATAATTGATTTATTCGAATTTACTTTTCTGTATATTTCATTTTTCATCTCGCTTCCATTTTAAAGTAAAAATTTTTTAAATATTAAATTTATTAAAATTTATTTGTTTTATTTATTTATTTTATATTGTTAATAAATTTGTTTATTCATTTTAAATAAATTTAAAAACTATTGAATTTATTAATATTCATTTTTTAAATATTAAATTAATTTCATAAATATTCAAATATTAATTTAATATTCAAGAAAATAAATAGCGAAAGTATTTTATGTATTTAAATTGTTTCGATGCTTTGAATTTGTTATAATTTTGGTTATTTAATTTTTCACTCTCTTACACCGAAATCGATAATTTTCATTAATTAAAAAAAAAATTGGAAATAACTTATTGCACATTTATTTTATTAAAAAATTAAACTATTAAATAATATTCTTCTAAAATATAAAATTTTTTGTATTTTTGGTAAATAATTCCCTTCCCCCCTCCCGCTCCTACCATCAATTTAAAATACTTAAAACAAAATTTTATAAGTATTTGTTTAATAAATAAATTTTCCAAGTATAAAACAATACATTTTTTGATATGTGCAATTTGTTATGATTTTGTACCTTTTTCAGGTAAAATAATTGTAAATTGTAGTGATATTTGTTAGAAAATGTGGACTAAATTTTTATTTAATGAAATTTACTGTTAATCATTCCATTTCTATTTCAACATGTCATTAATAATTATTTATAATTTTTTTTTCAATATACAGGGTGTCCCAAAGTCCGCGATAAAAAAAAATCCTGAATTCCTTTTTCAATTTCGAGTCGAAAAGTCCTTTACCACTTTTTG
>JAPYZL010139083.1:0-10291 GCA_030522825.1 Platygaster orseoliae
AAAAGTGGCAAAGAACTTTTCGACTGAGAAAAATATGAAGAAAATTTGGGTAGAGTTTGGTCCGTGGTTTTCATCCCCACTCCTCGTGAGAGCGCGTTTGTTGGTTAAATTTCAAACTCGAATATCTCCACCAATTTTGAGTTTCGCGAAAAGTTGTAAAGGACTTTTAGTCTTAGAAAAATCCGAAAAAAATTCAGGCAAATTATCCTCCGTAGTTTGTGATATACCCTGTATAATTTACTAAAAAATATTCACAAATATAACAAAAAAGAACTATACTTATTTGAAATCTGGCAAATTATTATTAGTATAGGAATTACAATATCGTAATACAGAAAGTAAAACAGAAGTAGGATAAAAAACGCAATACATCTTGGAGTTTTTACAGCAACACGTATCTTCTACTACAATGTCAACAATTTAATATAATAAAAAATGCAACAAACAACCAGCAAAAAGTATGATTTTTCAGATTGATTCCACATTACAATACTCAATTGTAATTATTCCTAGATTTTTTCTTAGTGAGCGTTTTCTCCTTCAGGAAAAATGACAGACTTTTAAAAAGTTTTGTCTCTCGAATTTTAATCATGGAACAGCGATACTCGTGACTTGGAACGAGGAAAAGAGGCTTCAGTTCAAAGTTTGCGGAGTGATAATTTATTTTAAGGGTTTTGGAAAGAGTTCAGGACGAAGACTATCTTAATATAATAATTAATGCTCTTTTCTTCGTACCATAGGCCACGTATGGAAAAATTCGTATTTTTCAATGATTTTGGAATAATAACTGGTGTAAATAGTTGCATTTTACTTGTTTCAAGTAAATATTCACTGTTGTGATTAAAATGAAAATCGATTTATCAGGATAATTAGTTGTTACAGACTTAAATAGTGAATTGAACTGTGTGGGGATGAATTCTACTTTTTTAAACAGTTGATAATAACTTTTGGAACTGTAATATTCAATTACTGAAACAGTAAGATCGAATTCGTTAGAGCAAATCATATTCTCTAATTCAAATAGTGGGTTTTTCTTAACCGACCAATGAAATTCAAAATTTTTAAAGAATGGGTTTGACTCATTGCGGCAAGTAAAATCCAATTTAAAAGCAGTGAATTTGACGAGTCAGTTACTGATTTAGTAAAAACCTTCGAAACAGTGTTACTTATTATTATCAGTGATTTTTTATTTTATTTAATGAAATAATGACGATTTCGTTATTAAATCAGTGAACTAGTTTTTAATTTTCTTGAATGTGCAGTTAGCTAAGCTCACTGATCAATCAGTAATTTCTTCACTATTTCGTTGGAGATTTCACCATTACGAATTCAGAAAGGATAAATAAAATGTACTAATTTCACAATAACTTTAAAAACTTTGTGATCTGAGTAATTCTAAAACTTATGTATTGTTAAACTTCCTTTTTTCATGTTCATGTATCCTGCGTTTTGAAAACGCTCCAAAACAAAGAAGCTCGAACGCGTAACGTGAAAACTTCACGAAAAACGGAAATGCCACAGAAGCGCCATACCGAAACTAATAAAAAACGCAACCATAATTTACATTTCGTATTTCTGCAGAAAACTAAAAATTTTTTTTATTAACTTTAAGATGCTTGCTAAAAATTTTTTACTTTATCGATGATTTTTTAGTAGATCAGTTTTCTTCTGTAAAAGAGTAAAGTTAAACTAAATTTTCATCAAAGTTTCATTCAGAATTTTCACAGAATTTTCAATAAGTAAAAAATTTTGTACCATTGAACTTTTTTTTCTTAAATTCAGTAAGTAAATCAATCTATATAAAATAACAGTAGTAAAACAAAATCAATAAAATATTATTTACTTGTAAAATTTCAATCAGTTGTATCATACGATTATTTTCATTACTTCGATAGATAGAACATATCATAATATATTCATTACCAGGTCTCTCACGAATAAAACGCGAATTTCAGAATACATATTTGAAGTCTGTGTGTATATTAACAAAAAAACTAAAAATATTAAAAATTCTTAGAACTTTGATCCTTAAAGCCTTGCATTTATCCATAGCATTATCAACAAACGTTTCAAGTTATATAAATACTGAAGTAACATGAAAAATACTAAAATTATTAGACCCAAAAATCTAAATCGATTATATCCAATACGAACATGGAAAATTGTTACTCTGGACCCCAAAAGTTGTATAACTCTAGTGATTTTGATTGTTTTAAAAATCTTATGATAAACGAAAAATTTTTATAACATGTTATCGATTAATTCTTGTAAGAAATTTCACAACAAACTTCAAAATCCAGGGATTACAAAAATTGAAAAATCGTGCTCCCATAACCAGATTGTCAAAGATTAAAAATTATAAAATCTCGGAGAAAATATATCTCTTCGAAAAACCCCTTCCGAAAATATTTTCCGCCTACGCCGCTGGTAAATATTCTGTAAAATCGTCAACCCCATAAACGCATTGCGAAAAAATCGTGCATTTCGGCACAGTGGCATGGAAATTACCTTGCGGCAGCGGCGGCGACGTAGGTGGACGAGTCTCCTTCCCCTCTTCGCAGCGCCTCCTCTCTCCCCGCCCCTCTCCGCCACCAACGGCAGGTCGGCGCTCCCCGAGCCGAGAGGGCAGTGATCTCGTCTACTGCAGTTCCTCGGCAGACGACTTTGAATTCGCCAACTCTCTTTTCCCTCTACCTCTCGCCCCCACTACTTTCCTCCTCTTCCCCGCACTCGCGCACATCAAGTACTTACAACAATGCATCCTTCCTCGTCCAACCAACCGGCTTCGTCATTTTCGCGAAAAAGATAGAGAGAGATAGTCGATGCCCGCACATGCACACACACACACACGACGCGCTCGCTCTCTCCCTCTCTCTCTCTCTCTTGCTATTCCTACGATGTATCGGCTTTCGGCGAAAGTACATGGGGGAGGTTTTTCGAAATGGGTTTTTTTTCAAACGACGGGGAGAGGGAGGAGGGATTCGCACAGTCGCGGAAACGATTCCCGGACGAGCTCGCTCGGGACCCGGGATAGCGTTCGTTCCTCCTTCGCATTCGGTATATATTGTTGGCCCGGCTTTTGCGGAATTCGCGAGGACCGCTCGCAGCGCCACCTCGCGGATGTGCGAAAAATTCGCGGGGTTTTGCCAGGATAAGGAGGAGGTGCGGTTCAACCGCCAAAAAACTCGATCGGTGGATTTGAAATAATGAGGAGACGTAAATGGAACGGACGGTGTCCTTTTTTTGTGACGTCTGCAGGGAAATTGAGTGCAAATTTAAGATGCAGAGGATAGGATACATTATTGCGCGGGGGATGGCTGTGATTGGCTTTAACTGACCGCCTCCATCTTGATTTTTAACTGTCGTTTGAAAAATTGTTTACATTTTGGGCAATACTGTGCTAGATTCGTTTAAATAATGCGAAAGTAAATCTTTTGGAAAACACGAAGGGAATTCTTCGGGAGGAAAAACTTGCGTACTCTCTAAATTCCTTCAAGTGACATTTTCATTCGAATAGAGTGAGAATCCTGCAAATCAAACTCGAGTGAAAATTTCACTCAAATAGAGTTCAGAAGTTCGAATTTTTTTCGTATTTAATAAATCATGAAATTCAGTTATTATTGGTACTGCAATTATGATTCTCTTTATTTGTGAAAAGCAGTGTAATATAATACGGAGGCTGTATTGCCCAAACATGTGGTTCAAAATTAAAATCACTCTTGCATTAGAAGCATTTATTTATTAAATATCCCAAGCTTTCGACTTCTTTCCGAAGATCTGGGAGATAAATCGCTTATATCTATACTTCAAAGCCTTTAGAGCCAGAATTTCTCCATTATCAATAAATATCTAACAATCACTATCATACAAGTAAAATTCGAAATCAGGGGAAGTAGTCAAACAATTCCTGGACGAGCATCGTTCTATTATACTACTTGAGCGACACCAGTAGTGACTTGCAGTCAAACACGTAAAAAAGAAAGTGCTGAAAACAAGTTTTTTTCCACTGAGAGTCAGTAACGCGGTTATTAAGACTCCGTGAGGAATCTACTCAGAGACAGTAATTTAGTACGCAATTTAATCAAGAGCAAAATCTGAATAACAGATACGTCAACTCTGATATTAAGAAAGCTTATACTTTCATTATTCAATTGTATTTCTGGCAATTAGAGACGTATTATTAATTCTAAGTACTCTTTCTACTTGGGCGAAGTAACTCGGTTACTATTGGGTATAACTTTGCCCGCTTCAAAGTAACGTGGTTTCTTTGAAACCGTGATTCACTTACTGCATATAAGCAAACCCTGAGAACCCAGATGCAACGCTATGGCGTTGCAGATTCCGTTGCACTTTTTAAATCGTTAAAAATACGATTTAAAAAAGTCCATGCAAGGGAGAAGTATTAAATATTGTAGCTTGGAGATTTCTATACCAGTATTAATGCAAAACTCACCGCAAAAAATCCTTAATTAGCATTTACTTCAAGTTAAATAAATTATGTGACATTTGAATAGCTGATTTATTTAACGTTCAATAAATGTTAATATAGTGTTATTTGTAGCGGTTTTCTTGTCATAACTGATGTAGAACACTCTATTTTACCAAATTCTACCAACGTTTCATGTGTGAGCTGTTTCAAAACATATTTATTACGATTTAAAAAGTGCAACGAAAATTGCTACGGAATAGCGTTGCATTAGCGTAGCATTTAGGTTGTCAGGGAATGAAGCACTTGAAATCAGTAATATGAAATAAAAAAAAATTGATTATTCATTTAAATTATTTTATGAAATTAATTTCATGTTACCGATGCCCATTATAATGTAAACAATCTGTTTACATTTGCTGCTTCAGAAATATATCGGAACATCTGAAATTAAATTTTCGCCTTTGCTTGGGTTTGAACCCTGTACACATTCCGTATTACAAACGCTCGCATTTCACCTACTTCGTAACCCTACGCACATAACAGAGGGATGAAAATAAGAACCTCATTTATCTGCACGTATATTTCATGGAGTAAATTATATAAATATTACAACGACCAGCAAAATACATTTCAGCTTGCGTATTTCCTCACATTTATTTAGTTTTTACCCGTATAGAAATTCAGTGATGTAAGGTTACGGTTGAGAAGTAGAAAAAATGGACATATGATTTTTATACGTGCATTCATGGATGTGCAAGTTCGAGGAGCGGAAATTCTATGATACCCTCTTATTACGTTGATAAATCTAATTTACTTTTCATAATATAAAAAGTAACTCTTTTAACGATCTAAAATTCAATCGGTGATTTTTCTATATGAAAAATTTTTCCGATTTGTAAAATAATTTAGAACATGTGACTTTTTTTTAAAATTTTTAGAGCCATAAGTTTAATAAATGCCTACCGTCCCAAAGTCCTAGGAGCAGCAATAAATTATATATTTTCCTATAAAATGTATTTTCTTTAATAGACGATGTGTCCTTTTCGAAATCCTCAAAATTAATAAAATCTACTCGAGACAATTTTCAGAAAAAATGAATGCACATCAGAATCAGGAAATCCGAAAATTATAAAATCTTTGTAAAACCATTACAAATGAATGTAAAATAGGTAAAAATAATAACGAAAGTCAAAAAGTCACAGAAAATGAAATACGTAAAAAGTTTCTATAGATAGATTTGACGATTAGATAATATAATTATAATAATATTATATAATTGAATAATGTGATATAATTCAATAATGATAGATAATTTTTGTCACAATGAAATTGGTCAGTCGATATAATGCATTGCATGTATGAAAGTGTCTGCAAATACGTTATAGCATTTTTATTGCATGAATCAACTTACTCGAAAAACCAAAAAATTTTGCATGAAAACACCTTTGACAATCGCCTCTTACCTTTTTTTGGTCACATAAGTTATTGATTGATTTCAAGCATGTTTCTAGTAAAAAGAAATCGAGGGACTTATACCAATCCTGCAGAGTCGAAAAATTTTATCCTCAAAATGTCCTCAATGTACCTAAAACGGAAATGAGCAGGATATTGAGGACTTTTTGAGGTTTTCATGCAGCTAAATGTCCTCAAAAAGTCCTCCATCTCCTACTAATTTCCGTTTTAGGTACTTTGAGGACATTTTGAGGACAAAAAGAGACTTTGTGGATATTTTGAGGACAAAACTTTTAGAGTCGGGAAACGGAAAAATTTCTCATACTCAGTAACGCTAGTTGCTTTTTCAGTTGGAAGCAACAAGTTACTGAGTACAAGGAAGTGCGTGTTCTCAATCAAAATGTTAGTTCTACTTATTAGAAATTAATCTTACGAATAATCAGGAGTATGGTTAGTTCAGACTACGTAACATGAGTTAATGCTAAAATTTAAGTTAAAAATAAATAGATGCGAGTGCATTTCTAGTAAAGGGAAATCAAAGCACTTTTATTAAGCGGGTACGCTTCTTCTTATAAGTAACGTGAGTTGATTTTCGGAGTGCTTCGATAAGAAGCAATCAGTTACTGACTAGCTGATTACGAGTAACTTTGTGCTTCTAGTCAACGCATGAGTTGCAGTTATTAGAGAGCTCTCTCACTAAGAATCAAAACTCTGGAATGTTTGTAGTCAGTAACTCGTGTTACCTAATAGTTGCAAGCGCATTTAACACAAAGAGAAACCAAGTTACTTGTTCTGAACGAGCGAGTTTCTCCAATTCAGTAACGCGAGTTGCGTTTTGGAAGCTCTTTGATTTAAAGAAACGGATTACTGAATACAAGTGCGTGCGTGATCTTAATCAACGTGCAAGTCACTGCTACCAAGAAAATTGCTTATTGAAGATAAGCAATGCTTTCGATGTAACTTGAATTACTACTAATAAGAAACGGAAGTGCTCCAGCGGAGTGATTTCTTACTGAATTAGAGTAATTTTTTGATCAAGCAATGAAAAACACTTTGTATGAGTAACGAGTCACTTAGTATAAGCACTGTCTTTTTTACGTCAAGTTCTCAGGTGACGGTCAAAAACAAAGATGGCGGCAATTAGTTCAAGCCAATCACAGCACTCCTTTTTGAAAAAACTTCTATATACTCGGTTTAAACTTAGTTTTCATAAACATGAACATTTTCACTGCAAATAGCGTAAAAAAAGGACAACATTCGTTTCATTTATGTCTTCTTAATAATATAGTAAAAAATCAGATTCGTAAAAATATAGGAAGGAAAATAAACTCAGGCAAATATGCTCAATTCAAATTTTGTACATCTTTATTAAGGTTTCGCAACTTTTTTCATTGTTATCAAGTCGTACGCATAATAACAGTGATAATAATAATATGTGTATCTGTGTATGTTCATAAACGTGTAGAATCGATCATCGATATCGAATATATTAATATATAATATATATATTTCAATTTCTTATATCTCTTTTTTTCATAAATTAAATAAATAACTCGACTGGGCGTTGATTAAATAAGAACACTGTATGTTACAAAAGTAAATATATTCATACAATACGCAGCAATCGAAATGTTATATTTATACTCTAGACGTTACAGTAGATCTTTGTTACGTTAACGCTTTTCGACTTTGATCGGAAACACCCAAATTTTAATCCCGATTCACGAAAATGTCAAGAAATAATAAATAGTTATTGATTAACAATGAGCTTGTAGTCAGGTTATCGATTTCGTTTAAATTTTCAAGCTTGACTACACGCTAGTCTGGATTTGCAACTAGAAATATTTTACCTTTGCTTTTTTTAAATGCACTATTGACTACAATCACATTGCATTCGATTCTTAGATCCTCCAGCTATTCGGAAATGTAGACAGCCGCGACATGATTTTTTGACATTTTCATTATTCAAAAAAAATTTGAGTATATTGTGATGTATTTTTTTTATAATGAAAAAGTCATCTCCGGTGCTTTTTCTATCGATACCATTTATTTTCTATCAATGATCCTTATTTTTTTGAAAAATAGGTGAAATTGAAATAATTTCATATAAGTTTTTCTAAAGAAGGAAAAGTTTTCCACAGCATGTCAGGGATATTTTTCACATTTTCCAAGTCAACATTTTCGATCTTGAGGCTAAAAATGATGGGTAGCAAGGATAAGGATGATTTTACGATGATTGCTTCGTCGCAAACGATAAAAGTAACAAAACAACAAACAAACAAAAAGATTTTCAGAAATGCGCTCTCGCTCAAAATGGCGTCATAAAAGCATCGAAACGAGAGGAATTTCCTGGAGAATAATACGACGATCTCGCTGTAAAACGCATAAAAAAATCTTGTAAAAAATTCGAATTTCACGAAAAAATTTTTCTACGAAAACACTGCAACGGATCGCCAAACAAAAACGTCAGGGCGCGTATAAATCAATTTCCATTCAAAAATTTCAAAATAAATGGAGAAGGATTTTCTACATTTTTTTATTTACAATTATTTGACATAACGATTAATTTTAAGAAATGTCAAGTTTTTTTTTTTCAATTTTTGTAAAAATCATACTTCAATTTTCATTGGAGAACTATAACTAAAAATTTGGTGATGTGCATAAATAATAAATTTCATTAAAACAAACATATTTTGTAACAATTTTTGTTTTGTACCTGTCAGTTCAACTTCTTTGCATTTTTCCAATCTTCGGCTCGAGAAAATGCCCGTCAATTTGACTTGAACGAAAATAAATGTACTCGCGTCGCAACGTCAATTTTTTGAGACGAGAAAATAAGAGGCACAACGTCCGGAAACTTGCTATTCGAGGAATCCCGCGGAGGTACGAATTGTAACACTGCGCGACAATTCAAATTTCGATTTTAACAAAATACGCAAAAAATTGACAGTGTACGACAATATAACAAAATCTTGAACCCACGTTTTTTCTTTTAATTTTTATGATAAAATCCACTGAATTAATTTTCAGTTCTTTACAAATACGAAATTTAGTAATATTTATGTCTAAATCGCATTAAGTACTCGATTTGAGAATTTTAAAAAGCTCGTTTTTGAGTTGACCGACGAGGGTTAATTACCATATTTCTTCATTTTCAAATGAAAATTCAAAAAACTGTTCGCAAATTTCAAAAAATTCGGAGAGTTTTGAATAGTTATAATACTAAGTATGAGATATTAAAACTGAAAAACCAATAAAAAAAAATTAGACCTGAAAAATTTCTTGAAAATTACAAAAAATCTTAGTACATTCGATAAATATCTGTAAAATTTGAAAAGTTATGAGTTTTTTATATAATGTTTGGAACTTTAAAAAATCTTAACAATCATACATCTAAAAATCGTCAATAATTCTAAAAAATTCGAAAAATGTTCAGAATTGCAGAAATGTTTATAAATTAGAGTCAAGCAAAAGAGCGGGATTAATTAAAATATTGAAAAAAAAATCAAAATAGATATTAAATTTCTAATAAAAATCCGAAAAGTAAAAAAAAAAAAAATTAACCTAGTAATTTGGCTAAATTTGTATATAATTGGGAAAGTTTTCAACTGCATATATTACATTTAAAATCGAAATAATTAAGAAACACTAAAAATTCTTTACCTTGCCAATAATTTTAAAACGTTTGAAAAATTTTTTAGGATTCTAGAAAATGTTTAAAGTATTAAATTTAAGTTATTGATTATTATATTTCTTCGAAATGTGCATTAGAATTATTTTTGAACAAAAATCTGAAAAATTGCAGAAGTACTAAAAGACTACGAAAAAATTCCCTATAAGTTGAAGAAATTTTTATCAAATTCAAAAAGTTTTAACTAGTTTGTATTATGTTAAAAATGCCAAAAAATTAAAAAAATATTGAATGTATCAAGACTGCTAATAAATCTAACGATTTCGAGAATTTTTAGAATTTAAAAATATTTAATGTTCATAAATTAAACTTAAGCAACAAAAGGGGGAAGAGATTTTTATTATATTTGTTTGAAATATGCATGATAATATTTTTCCATTTTTAATCGAAAAAAGACCAAACTTAGAAAGTATTATAAAATTATGAAAAATAATCGTGAGTTGGCTAAGTTTATATAAAATTGAGGAAATGTTGAATAGCATGCATAAGATTTAAAAGTTTGAAAAGAAAAAAAAAATTGAAGATATGATTCCCAATCATTATTAAAAATTTGAAAAATATTCAAAATTTCAGAAAAGTTTATAAATTTTGTAGATTGTGTACAATTTTGAAAATTGCGTAAAACTAGGGTAAGATGGGGTAAAACCGCCGGTGGGTAAAACCGCCATTTGGATTTCAAATTCATATGAAGCGCCGATACAAGTAACCGTTGGTAATGT
>JAPYZL010139094.1:0-28743 GCA_030522825.1 Platygaster orseoliae
CAAATTTGAATAACTTCTTTGTTTTTGAGTTTTGCAAAAAGTGGTAAAGGACTTTTCGACTCGAAATTGAAAAAGGAATTCGGGATTTTTTTTTTATCGCGGACTTTGGGACACCCTGTATAAATGTTGTATGTATATAAGCCAAATTAGGCATTCTCTCTATTAAAGATTATTACATAACATAAAATATATAAAATATATTTTATATAATTGTATATGTCGTACTCGGGAGCAATCACCAATTTTAGCGAAGCTGAAGCTTTACTCCCGAGACGAAGTCGAGGGATCAAATCGGCTGAGGCAAAATTGGATGAACCTCACGAGTGGGAACGATATTTTTCATTACGATAGCCTCAAAGTAACATTCAAATGTCAGGTTTAAGACTAGAGTGATGAAATATATATGTATATATACATACATATATAGTATATTGTGCAACTAGTGCGAATGCGAGAAGGAGAACATTCCATGAGCGTGGAGTTTGCCGCGCGTGTGAACACGCGTTTATAATAGATATTCTTAATAAAAAAAGCCACATTTTACTATATGATTTTCATCCTTGAATAAAAAGTGGCCTTTGGACACTTTATGAATATATATATATAATAAGTTCTTTCAAATATTATATTTTTACAATTTCATATATTATATTTTACATAAAATATGTTTTATAAATGCTAAATAATTCTTATAATTATTACATAATTATATTTTAATATTATATATATTATAATACATTCTAATTCTATTTTGACATATTAATAAATCCTAATTTAACTATTATTTAAATTATTTTTATAATTGGAATAACTTGAAAAAATTACTAATTATTTATAAAAAACAAATTTTAATAATATTTATAAAACAATAAAAATATTCCAATTGTAAAATGTGGCCATCGGCCACAGTCAGTTTTCGCAGCGATAATGAATTGTTTATTATTTATAAAAAAAATAATAATAATATTTATAAAACAATAAAAATATTCCAATTGAAAAATGTGGTCATCGGCCACATTTTACTATAGGATCAATATCTTCTAGTAAAATGTGGTCGCTGGCCACATTTTACTAGAACATGAATAATCCTTAAATGATAAGTGGCCTTCGGCCACTTATTATTTAAGGATGAAGAATTATTCTATGGTAAAATATGGCCGGAGGCCACTTATTATTTAAGAATGAAGAATCCTCTGGATTTGTGGCCTCTGGCCACATTTTACTATAGAATCAACATCAATATGAACAGTCCTTAAATAATGAAAATCCTATAGTAAAATGTGGCCAAAGGCCACATTAATATTAATTGTGGCAAAAGGACACAAATAATAAGTGGCCTTCGATCACTTATTATTTGTGTTGGATTTTGTGTGTGTTGGAATTAGTGTTGGATTAGTGTTGGTTTTTTTTTCAGTATGGGAGTTTTGGTACGCCATGTAGAATATATGTATTATAATATAAATGTATTATATCTATATTACATATTTTATATATTACATATTATAATCATATAATATAGAAAATGTTTATTTTGGCATTATATATATATATATATATATATATATATATATATATAAAGATATATTTACATATACAAAACAATTATATATTACAACATAATATACATATTATATCGAAGTTAAAAACTTCAAGTCATCCATTATAATGCATTTTTTGGCACGACCTGGGTCCCTTTCTTGCGAAATAAAGTCAGTTTTCGCAGCGGTTTTCGCCCAAAACCCCTGAAAACCGTATTACGGTTCTCAGCGGTTTTCTATATCTTCCGCAGGGGTTGAATATCCTTTTTAACGAACGCTTAAAAATATCGAAGATCTGTAAAGAATTGGAACATGGTCTAAATTTAGTATAGACTTGAAATTTACGTCGGACCTTAATTTTCTTGCGTCCTTGAATAAGTTCGACTTTCTAAAGGTTCTAAAGTATATTCTTTATTATATTATATCCACATACATTATAACCTTTCCAAAGAAAGTTCACTTAAAAATATTCTCAAAAAATGCCGACGTAAATATCATCAGTTATACGACATTGATTCAACCCACAGTCCCCATTTTCTTGCAGTAAAACAAAAGTTGTTTGAGGAAGAAAAATTGAGTCACGAATTTATGATACACGTTTCCGTGACCGGAGCCAATTGTTCTCGGTCCATGGCATTAATAAACGGAGGACGCGGTTCGCTTATTATCATTTCCGGGTTAAGATGCTCGCGGCATGCGATCGCGAGCTCACTTTACGTTTATTGTGCGATGCACAATGCACGAAGTTGCGCGCGCAACGCGGCATTGTGCCCGCGAATCGCCCAAGCCGCAATCGATATTGTATTCGATTTGCGTTTGATTGATAAAATCGCATTACGCTGGATTCCTCGGGATCGTCTCGGGCGAGAAAAGTTGGACGCGACGCCTTACGTCAGCAAAGTTTTTACGAGCGACTTTAAAGGAAACGACCCTCTCAGACGAGATTAGTCGAGGTTTACTGTACCTTTACTGTAAACTCGTAAGCAATTTACTGGGTTGACACCGAATGTAACAATTTACGTAATGCAAGGGTGAAATCGTGATATAACAATGCCACTTTCGGAATTTTTTCAAAAATTTATGATTGTTTCATGTGACAATAAGAACTAATGATAATTACGAGTATTAGATGATAAAAATGAGAATAGTGAAAAAATGTGTGAAATAGATATTTATGCTACAAGGGAGAAAAAGGATGGTTCCAACGAGTGCAAAGTTTGGGCACTCGCTCCGCTCGTGCGCAATTGCACTCGTTGGAATCATCCTTTTTGTCTCGTGTAGCATACAATATTTTTTCCATGCATGTGTAAAACTGGCCACTTCATTTTTATTGAACGCAGGAACGAAATCCTCTTTTTGGAGTACTTGGAAATCAGCGGGAGTTATCAATAAAACCCTAGAGAAATATTCATAAATCCCGGATCACAGGGAATTTCCTGCTGATTTCCGAGTACCCCAAAAAGGGGCTTTTGCTCCCGCATTCCATAGAAATAAAGTGGCCTTTTTTACGTATGCATGGGAAAAATTAAATTATTTGGATTTTATAATGATAAAAAATCAGCAAAATTTTGTAAGAATAATTAAAATAAGAACAATTATGGAATCGTAATAATTTTTTCTTTAACAGAATTGTAATTATGGATGTTTGGCTAGAAAAACGACCAAGTTAAAAAGTTCAATAACTGTGAAACTGTAGAGAATAATTAAGAGAAATTGTAATATTACATAAGTACTCAAAATCTAAAAATATACATGGATTTTCATGAAAATTTAATATAAGTTTCAAAATTGTGTAATGTTTTGAAAAATAGGAAATAAAGTAATGGAAATCTGTACTCAGGATATAGTTTTCTGCAAAATTCATGTGAATGCTTGAGATCTCTACAACTTTTTATTTTATAGCATCAAACTCTAGAAATCTATAAAGCGATACATAGAAATAAGAAAAATCTGAAAAAATGTCAGAATATATTGCTAAACTTGATAAGTAACGAAAAATACGAAAATTACAAAAGTCTTTATGATAATTTTAATCTGTACATTACTTTTACAAAAATCTGTGAAAATATCAAAAGTCTTTGGAACTTTGATTCTTTGAGCATATAATTCTGAAAATATATATAATAATCCAAGAAAATTCTCAAAATTCACAATATTACAAAAAATATTGAATTCTGGAGCATCAATTTCTCTAAATCTACGTAAAAGTCTCTGTTAATACGAAAAATAGTAAAAATTGTACAAATAATTAAGAAAAACGAAAAATACTCACATTACAGTAAATATGTGTGAATGATACCGTTTTCTGAAAAATCTATTTGAATACCTAAAATATCTCAAGTGTTAAATTTTATTGTAACAAATTCTAGAAATCGATAGAGCGATTTATAGAAATACTGCAAATCTATTTAATAACCAGAATGTACTACACAATTCCATAAGCAAAAGGAGTATGAAAATCCTTGAAGTCTTTTTTTTTCTTGAAACCCTTTGAGTATAATAATACTCAAAATCTGTAAAAAATTCCATAAAAAAATAAAAAATCATACAAGTTCTGTCAACACTGAAGAAATATACAAATTACTATACTTGCAGTAAAATAAAAAAATGCCATGTATATATTATGATATAATATAATTATTTTCACTATTAATAAATTTTGTTTATTCCCTATATTTTATTATATTATATTCATATTTGATTATACATTCCATTAAATTTATTATTGCAATCGCCCTACGTAATGTAAAATATACATTAAACAATCAATTTGGTCGGCTCAAACAAATGTTTAGTCGTTATTTGATCAATCAAATATTTGGTTTACATGAATACATTTTTCGTTCAGACAACAAAACTTTTTTTTTACTGTAAAAAATATTTTTAGTTCGGACAAACAAATTCAAGTTAGCCGAAACGCAAATTTTTTGGACTGAAACAAAATTTGTTTGCCTGAAATTAAAATTTCTTCAAGTGAACCAAGTATTCAGTTGGTCAAATAACGACCAAACGTTTGTTTGAGCCAACCAGAGCGGCTTTTCAGTGTATAAAAGTTTCAAATTTTACAGAAAAACTACGTGAAACTCAGAAATATTCGTACTATAAAATATTTTCGTGTTCAAATATAGAGTGTGCTTTGCCTTGAACAGCTCGAATTTCATCGACTTTCTACCATCCGAAAAAAGCTCTCTTTCCGCCCTTTTCATCTCTGCAATTCGCGATGCAATTATTTCTTTTTCTTGCCTCTCGAGCATTGTTTTCAGCGTCGACCCCGCGAGTGGCGATCGTTTGAAATATTTCGCCTCGCAATCAATACGAAACTTTTCAACCAAGGCAACAAAAAATTTGGGCGAAGAGTAAGGAAGATAAGCTTGAAAAGTTTTTGTGTCGTAAACAATCGCGAACGGCAATTGTCGAAATGTGTCGTCGGGAAAGACGGCGTTTTCCCTGATTTGACGGTCTGTTGAGCTTTTCGGCACTGTCTGTCGCGCTCGGATTCGTCAAGTGTTTGTCTTACAAACAAAGCGAATCCGGGGGAAAATTCAAATGTCTTATTGGGGACGTCGAGCATGACATTCGTTTTTGTAACTTCGCGAAAGTGTTGAAACGGAGAAATAAAATGATCTACATGCAGAAAAATTTTAAGATAAGATTTATTGAGAAAATATATACCTTTAGGATTTTGTTCTTTCTAATCTCGATTAAAAATGAATTACAAAAAAAATTATCGATGATTCGCCTAATTGAGTTTATTTATACTTATTTTTATCCTACATTGAGTTAGTTCTTAAAAAGATAATCATTTTAAAAAACACCCTCCAATCAATAAAATGGAGCTTTAGTACAAAAACGAAAGTAGATAAGCTATGAAAATACTGGCTCAATACTCAAGTTAGCTTCTTTTTTTCTAGTGGAACAAATGACACTGTGACATAAAAAGATCAGACTCAGGAAAATTATCTATAAATAGTGAAAAACAGAGTTTCAGGACGTTTATGAAAGTAGTTAAGCTATAGTGGTTCTGGCTCGACCTAAATAACTGAAGAAAATACTATAATGTAGTGGAATACTGGAAAATCAACTACTTTCTCCTACAGATGACAATGTGACGACAAAAAAAACCTTTTAAAAGAAAACAAAAGTAGTTTAACTACAGTTATTCTGGCCCAGTGAAAAATTAACCACATTTTTCCATTAAATCAAATGACACTGCGACGTCCAAAAAAAAGTGAAAAACCGGGCTGCAGAAATGTCGTATCGACGTCAGAACTGAATAGCGAAAAACGAGCAGAAATTTCATCTCGGAAAAGATCGATCGTCCTGATTTTAGTGCAGCTGAAAGTAAAAAAGTTATCAACAATTTTATATTCCTCCAGGCGTAATTCAGAGTTACGAGGAACGTTAAAAATTCTAGCAGAAAAACTCGACATTCCACGTCCACTAGCATATGCAATGTACGTAAGAGCGAGAGAACGTACATAATTACATCTTTCAAAAGCAGGAAACTTGCTAGTGAACTTTTTTAACTCCGAAAATTGTTAAGTAAAAACTTGCAAATATTAGAGCTTCACTGTGAAACTGTTTTTTCGTTGAAAAAGATTTTGTGCAATCTCGAGATTAATTCGCAGCAATAAAACTCTTTTTTGTAACGTTCTATGACAGTTTTATCGAAATATTTTCTTAGGAGAATTTTACCATGATCAATCACCGATTGGAGGATTTCCAGGCCAATTCACAACGGAGACACAAATAATTCCGTGACTGAAAATCCCCGAGTTTTTATTCCCGAAAGCACCAAACGGCTTTTCGAGTGCCTCTCATTCAATCACTTTTTTCCTTCTTTTTTCGGAGACGAAAGGAAAACGTTTTTCTTCCTACAAATGAAAAACTGGGCCTCGAACTCGAGCTTAAAGCTCGATGGAAATCCCAACTTTCTTGGGACATTCAAACGCGTCGTTAAAAGCGCTCCTCGTTAGTATCGGCACACTTAAAGCTAAGGAAAAAAAGCTACAAAGTATTGTGACATTTTAGAACAAGGAAAAAATTACAGCTTGCATGGCCTTTTTCGCAGAAACAGAGACGTAAAAAAAGTTCTTGAAGAGAATTAAAAAAGAATTGCATTTGTTTAAATACACTGATGACTTTGCAATGATAATAATGTAAATTGAAATAAATTTTTGTTATTTCAGAATGATTTCAATTATGAAAAAGTTATGAACTTCGAACTATTAACATTTCTATCGTAAAATAATGTAAAATGTGGCATATATGAAAATTCGAAAAAGAAAACTGCGGATTTTGATACATTCTATAGCTAAATCTCCCAAATTTTAACGGTTGAAAAAAAAATTTTATGAAGTCACACTTTCGAATAGTTTGTTTCAAAATCTAAAATTTTTAAAGAAAATATATAGCAACTGACCAGAAATTTACAAGTTACAGATATATCATTTATTAATTTTAATTGATAATATATATTTAACGGTGTTATGATATATTGTAATGAAATTCAAATAATAAGTTAATTGTCATTATCAATCAATTTAGTGAGATTCATTATTATAATAAAATGGTATTCACAGATTGATTGTGATAAATTTATTTTACCTTAAAATTAAAATAATGAGGATTACATTATATTGAAATGTATTTTATAGTGTATAAAATACAGTTAAACTATAGTAACACATAATATTTGAATTCTGAAAAATTTAATTTTTCGTTGATGGTTTAGTGTTAATAGAAATAGAGAAGAATAATAAAAACCTACCTTCAAATTCGTAAAATTCAATGTTTTTTCATGAAATTTGAATTATCTGAGCATGTTTCACAGAATAAAGAACTTACAAATCTCATTTTCAACATATTAATTAATTTTTATTAGTAAAAATTCGAAAATAAAAAGGCCAAAAACATAAACTTGAAAAATATGAAAAAAATACAAAATATTTTGAATAAAATATGAAAAACGCAACTAGAAATAAAATGCTGGTATATTTTACCTTAAAATCAAAAAAACTGATTTTTTCCAGTTTTTCATTGTAATCGATGTTAAAAAAAACTTCTTAAAAAAATTACTGCTTAAAAAATTTTTGAAATTCTGGTGATTGATGTGGATTCGAGTAAAAAAAATTTATAATTCCTACGTTGAACGCATTTGTTATTATAAAATTTAAATATGACAAACATTTTTCCTAAATTGAAATATTTTATTCACAAAGTTTCTGAATTTTACCAGCAAAATTCGTTGTTATAAATTACACTATTCAAATATGTGAAATATTTCAACACTTGTTGAAAACTCTCGAAAAATGCTTCTTAATTAATGACGTATAATGAAAAGTTTTTTTTAAGAACCATAAAAAATTCTTCAGTAAACTCTGTTTCAGACAACGTAGAAAATTTTCCCAGAGAATAAATGAGGGCCCGCTTTTTTTGCGCGAGTTATGAAAATGCTCTAGAACGAAATATAATATCGGGGTGGAAAACGTAAACGTATCGCTTCCGCGATCGTTAATTTATCATCGCGAGGTCCATTTTCATCCAGGCTTTGATGAAAAACGTAAAAATAGAATAACGAGGCAGGAAGCGACGATTCGCAATCCAGCATATTTTTTCGTCGATGCGAGTTAATCACCTTCAGATTTTTCTCGCAGAAAAATATATTTCTACTGGATTATTCTCTTCAACTTTTTTATTTTGTCGGATTTGATCCTCGGGATTCGTAAATTAAAGTGGTTGAAAGTTCAAAGATTACATTTTACGAAACAATGCACTACAAAATTTCACAATGATTTTGATTCTTATAAAAATCTTCTAAAAAATTATTTCGAATAATTTATATAAGGTCGACATATTAGAATTCTGATAAAAAAATTATTATTTGATGTGTATTTTTCACTTCCAGTTTATGACTATACATAATCATTTAAATGACTGTGATAATAAAATATACAATCTTTGATATCGAGTGGTAATATTAACATGGGCTTCGTGGATTGTGCAATAAAAATTTTTTCCTATGTTTAAATTTTTGGATCATCTCCAAATAACTTAAGGTCTAGTTTATATCGATTAGGCAAGAAACGCGGAATTGAGACTGACTAGTATTATTAGTCTCAGCTTTGTATGTTGCGCCACTTCGAGAATCAACGATTTTATTTATTATATTCCTAGTTTGTTTCTGTGCTTTTTCTAGAAACAACCCATATTTACTCTGTAACAAATGATGTTTGTTAAATAAAAATATTCAATAAATGAATCAAAGAACAAACAAACTATTTTCAACTAGAAACGTTACAAAATAATTTTTTTTCCGGAATTTGAATTTCAAATTATTTACATCCAAGTACTGAAAACAATCATTTGTTCGATGTGGAAAATATGCATCTCTTGTCATTCCAACTTGATGAATAATTGAAAAATCCAGAGAATACTGTTTGTTCATCAGAAATACATAAAAAATGACATTCGAGTTCTCTGTTGAAAATTCTCATCCTTGTATGTTCGCATAGTGATAGAAATTCAAAAGATGCGAACTTTATTCAGGTCATCCATACTCTATATGTAAATTTGCATTGAGAATCGTGTAATGCACAACGGAAATATTATTTTTCTCGGGAGAGCAGGAAAAAGTTCAAAAAGCCTGATGAACGTATTTTTGTGTGAGATAAAAACAATGCATAACCTTTATTTTACACAATTTCTACAGCCCTGGAATTGGAAAAAATATATGTAAATAATTAACCATCTTTGATAATTTTATTGTTGTTTGATTTCTTATCTTACAAACATTTAAAAATGCTTGCAATTATAGAACAGGTAGGTAAACTACTTATTAGAGTGCATTCTTTAATTTTATACTATTCCAAAATTTTGATAGGTAATTAATAAATTTCTGGAAAATGGACGGAAAACTTTGCATCGACCTGCAGCCTTGTTTTTCCAACAGGAAAATTTTCGTGCCATCCAACGAAAACCAATTAACACATTTCGCGGCTGCGAAATAATCCGCTCGAAATCCTCGATTCCCTTGAAATTACATTTACCAACGAGATTTTCCGCGCGTTTTTCAACGAGCCCATTGACTCGAGCGGGAACAAAAGAGCATCATTCCTGGCGTTTTTTCTACCGAAAAATTACATCCTGCTGCAGCGAATGGTTATGAAAGATAATAAAGTTTTACATGTTCACTGTATTGACTGAAACTATTATGGGCTCGGCTTAGGAATATGCTTCTTGAATTTTTCATTGTTCGTTTGGAATACTATGAATTGTACCTTGAATTGTGAATGAGAATTTCAGTAGAATATATCTCCATTAAAAAAATCATGTGTAATATATAAATTCGAAGAATGTGTAATAAAAAATAAAAATTGATTTCAAAATTGTTGAAAAATTTCATAAGACGAGTTTTATTTGATTTATTATTGTTTGAGTAAAATAATAGTTTTCAAAAACTGTTCATTGAAATTTTTATTGAAAATGTGTAATTTTCACTGTGAAAACTTAGAGATTCAACAGTTTTAATAAACTGTCTTCGAATTTTAAGAAACATCAAGGATTCTAGAAAATGTTGATTATTTAAATAAAATATGAAAATTTCCCACGATTTAGTTGAACTGCAATAAGTAAATCGATAAATTTTCGACGATTTCGGGGTTCCATCCCAAAACTTCTATCTCCACAAATTTTCAAGTCATTTTACAACTTTGCCTTGTGAAAATCAGGAATTAAAAAAAAAATTTTTTAAATCTGTAAGACTTCAGAAAAAATTATTTAACTTCGTCAGTCGCAAGAAATTTCGAAAATTCTCTAAAACTGCAAAATCTATGTAAGACCCTTAAATTTTTTTAAAAACTCTAAAAAATGTTGATTTTTTAAAATAATACGTAAAATTCCAACGATTTAGTCAAACTGCATTTCATCAATCAAAGAATTTTCGACAGTTTTAAGGTTCGAACCCAAAACTTCTATCTTCAAAAAATTTAAATAATCTCAAAATATGTCATTTTACAGAAATAGTCAGTAGTTTCAGAAATGCCAATAAACATCAAGAATTCTATAAGATGCTAAATAAATTAATATAAAATATGAAAAATTCCAACGATTCATCTAAACTGCAATTCATAAGTAAATGAATTTTCGACAATTTTAGCATTCGAACCCAAAACTTCTATCTTCAAAAATTTCCACGCCATTTTCTACTCTCGCCTTGTAAGAATCATATCGATTGGAACACTGTATCAGATCGTCGGAACCCCATGAAATTTCGGAAAGTGTTATCAATCGTGTATCGCGCTTGCAGGAACGTCGTTCCCGCGTTAATTATCCGCGTATGTCATTGACGACGACGATCGAAGCGCTCTTTCATCGCGGCCAATGTTCATTAATTTTATCAACTCGATGCCGAGTCACGATTAAATCCGCTCCAATTCAGCCCCGAACTATGGCGCTAGGGATTTTCGAACAATACCGCCAATTACGCCGAGTCCGAAGAAAATCTTTCCTTCTACGGAAAATTTTTCAGTCCGGGCACATACACTCATGGCAGTTTGAACTTTTGAAAATAACTTTTGCTCTAAGTTGAAAAAAAAAAAAAACCAGAAAAATGTATGCAATACTGTAAAAATTATGGGATTTTCAACCAAGATCATAAATGGCGATTTCCACAAATATTAAGTTTGATTTAAAAATAAGGAGTGGAGGATTTTTCGAAAAAATATAATATTTCATTAAATATTCTGAATAAAATATTATATGATTTTTACTTCTTTTAATTTTGAATTTTTCGTCTTGAATTACGTTAAATTTCAAATTTATCAATTTTGTGTTTTTGAAGTTTTTTTGGTACTTAAAACTTTTACAATTTTATGTGATCCCATATTTACAATTATTGCTTTTCTTCTAATAGTAGAATGCAAATATAATCAGTAAAATTCATAAAATACCAAAAATCATTGCAATAAATAAAAAGTTTCGGAATTCCAGGTTTTTTTATTTGTAGTTATTGAATTAAATTTTTTTTTGTAGTATGATTTTTCGGATTTTGCACTATTAAGTTAAGCTATTTATATAAAATATCAAATGCCAATTCCAATAAAATGTTAAATAATAATAATAATTAAAACGTTATTAGGCAAACTTTAGAGAATTCAAAATAAGTATGAATACGATCTACTGAGTTACATCTTTTATATTTATAAATTTTTCGAATTTCAATATCATTAGAAATTGTATGTATATTTTCATTATTTAAAAAAAATACATACAAGATATTTACTTTACTTTTTTCAAAGCAACAATAGAATACGTAAGTAAACTATTTATTGGAGTTATTTCGAAAAACTTTAGGCAATTTTCACCCACAATAGTGAACATATTACTTTCGTCCCAAGTTCTCGACTCAATTTTACTGCCTCAAAAGTCGTGAACTGAAATATTCCACGGATGAAAGCTTTTTTCAAACGTATTTCTAAAAGTGCTATTGCAAACTTATCACGAACTCTTATCAAAAACGCTGATAAATTCAATCACTGCATAAAAATACAAACACTTTTAATAACACTGAACCAAAAATTTTAAAAATGTTCTTTAACGGAAAAATTTCCGCCAAAAATGGTTACCTCTTAAAAAAGTTTGTAAAGTATTTCTGCAATCTTTCGGTTTATTTTCGATATATCCACAATAAGGAAAAAAATAAGAAATTGTTGCCAACAATATTTTATAGGATAATATAATATATTTGTATTTATAAAAACAATTAAAATTACGTACTTGAAAAATTATTTATACTCAAAAATGAGATTATAATTATTTCATGTAGAAGTAACAAATAGGAATAATGAACTTGAAAATCGAAGAAAACATAAACAATGACGAATAATGCATTGACCTCAAAATGATGATTTATGGAAATGAAGTCTTCAATAAAAATAAGAATTAAAAATAATGGGAATTTTACTAATTTCAAAACTAACAGCAATTACGGCTTCAAAAAAATTATCATTATGAATATTTGGCTAGAATATTCTAGGAAATATTGGAAAATTGCTTAAACCTAGTGATTAATGAAAAAAAATTGGATCTACAAAAATGTTGAAAATCTAAGAAACTTGAACTTTAAAGCTTTGAATTTTAGAAATTTCGACAAAAATTCATAAAACTACCAAAAAATATTTTTAATTACTAAGAAACTAAAGAAATACTAAAACTATTAGAAATCTCTAAAAAAACTGATTTCTGAAAAATCCAAATGAACGAAAACGAAAATATAAATCTTTGAAAATAACAGGATCTATAGGAATAGTATGAAATGTTACAAAATCTTATAAACACGTTCGAAAGTATGAAAATAAAAAAAATTTCTAAGATATATTCAAAATCTACGTTGATCTAATTTTCGCAAGCATCTTTAAGAATACTAGAAATCTTTTGAAATTGAAATTCTTTTTATTGAAATTAGGAATTCGAATTCTAGGAATCTATACAGCAATCTATAAATAAATTATAAGTAAATAAAAATTTGCTGGACAATTAAAACAATCACGAATTTCAATACTTTAGTATAGTATTCTAGAAATTGTACCAAAAAAATACGACGAAATTTTATCAATAACTTAAAATTCAGAAATTTCAGAAATCCCAGAAATACTTTAAAAATGTATTTTTTTTAGGGGGGGGGTACATAATTTTTAATCTCTGGCAATCTAGTTTCGGTAGTAAGATTTTAAAACTTCACAAATTTCGGAGTTTTTAGTTATATAAATTTTTGAGTCCAGAGTTTAACATTTTTTGTATAAACGTTAAATATGATGGAACTTGATTTTTGTGATTTTCAAGTCACTGAGGTAAGAATTTTGTATTTTTCTAATACTTTCAGTATTTTTCATATTTGCTCATAAATTTGTACAACTTGAAGGGTTTTCTAATATCATGATTTTCTACATAACTTTCTGAAATTCAATGCTGTAATAATCAAAGTGATATAATATTTTTTAATATTTTATAGATTTTGAAAAAAAACAATATCGAGACAGATTTTTTACAAAAACCCCTCTTAAACATTTTTCTGCCTACGCCACTCACCGAAAAACCAATTTGGTTTAATTGAATAAATTTATAATTCAGACAAACAATTTTTTTTACTGTAAAATATTCTCGCATCGGACAAACAAATTTAAGTTATCAGAAACGTAAATTTTTTTGACTGAAACGAAATTAATCAGAGTCTAATAAAATTTGTTTATCTGAACTAAAAACTTATTCAAGTGAATCAAGTTGGTTTTTCAGTATGGTAAATAATAAAATTTTTGTATCAACCATGTTGTGAATCTCCAAAATTCGTCATCAGCATAATCCGGAGTGAACGTAGATTCAATGATCGACGTGAGAACTTGTGTGATTCGATTTTACGCATAATCATATTCATTAATCAGGCTCGAGTCTTGATGAACTCGGCTCGATTGTCATTCTAAATCACGACCCCATCAACCACAGTACTTCATCCGAGCAATTGCGATCGAATTCCCCGACACCCGGCATCTTCAATTACGCGTCAACACCCCCCAAAATGGTCCGCGTCACGAACTTGTCCTGCAACTACATTAACGTCAATGAGACTCATAACTATCTACAAACTTTTCAACTTGAGCAAAAAAGACCGAAAATCCAGAGATTGAATTGGAGAATCTACATCTGAAAAGGTGCTTCAATAATGTTAACGAAGCAATTCAAGTTGTTAATCGATGTAACAAGGTTTGCATGATGTTTGCATGATGTTTGCAAGAAGTTGGGAATGAAAATATGTAAATGATATTCTGCGTAATGTATTATACAGTGATTTACATTACATAATAATTATTGTATTCTCTGTAAACATCACATTTTCTCCATGTCAACATCATGCAAACATTCTGTAAACATCGGATAAACACGTATATACTTATATTTTTAAACTGAGTGACCTTTTCTTCAGTCTCATTCAGAAAATAGGGAAATGTAATTGAAAACCTTATAAATGAACCACCGCATCAATCGAGCGTTCCCGGATCAATCGATAATACTTTTTATCATCCCTTGTCTTACTTCGTGCTCGCGATAAAATCCCGGGAACTATCTCCATGTGCCGCTCGTGCGCGTCGATTTCGAATTTTCCGAGCGGCGCGGAACCGGGAAACGCGGAAGCGCGAAAAAGCACGGAAAGCTCGAAAAGCGCGGAAAGCTCGCGGGCGACATGACACCACGTGTTAACCCGCAACGACGACTGGTGCCCGTGAGCGCAGCTTTGAGTATCGAAAGCTCGAAAGCTCGAGAGCTCGAATGGAGAAAGCTCGCTGCGAGCGCAAGCGCCGGGACCCGGCCCGGGCGAGTGCAACAATTAAGGATTTTACGTCATTTTTCTAAAAGTTTTCAAGTTAGAAACTCTTTACAAAAAAAAATCTTGAAATAGTTTCAATTATAATGGTTACAGTGATTAATAATAATTACAATAATTTCAAAAAAATTGTGGGCGATGTACGAACGTTTAAACATTTTGTGATTTTTTTAGTGGAACATTTGAAAATTCTTTACGATCTACGTACGATGAAACGTTTTCTTATATTTAAAAATATTAGAAACATTCTACGGTTTTCGCAGATAAAGGAAAATTTCGGAAAGTTTTACAATCTGCAAAATAATACTGAAATTGTTTTAATTATAATCATTACAGTAATTAATGATAATAACAACAATTGAACAAAATTATGGACGATCTACGAACGTTGAAACATTTTGTTATTTTTGAAACTATTAGGACACAGATTCAAGAAAACCTTCACAGTCTGCGAAATAGATTGGTATTTAATGGAATTCTGGTTATTTTAGAAATTTTGAAATTGAAAACTCTTAATAAAAAATAATCTTGAAATAGTTTCAACTATAATCATTACGAAAATTATTAATAATTGCAATAATAAAAAAAAATATGGACGATTTACGAATGTTGAAACATTTTGTGTTTTTTGAAAATATTAAGACACACACAGATTCAAGAAGATTATCAAGAAAACTATTAAGAAAACTAATTCTGTAAAACAGATTGGTATATTATGGAATTCTGTTTATTTTAAAATTTTTGTAAATTATAAACTCTTCAGAAAAAACAATCTTGAAATAGTTTCAAATAAAATCATTACAAGAATTAATAATAATAACAATAATTGAAAAAATGATAGATGATCTATGATCGTTGAAATATTTTGTGATTTTTGAAAATATTAGGACACATATTCCAGAAAACCTTCACAGTTTGCGGAATAGATTGGTATTTAATGGAATTCTGATTATTTAAAAATTTTTTAAATTATAAATTCTTTAGAAAAAAACAATCTTAATATGCTTTCAATTATATCATTACAGAAATTATAAATAATTACAATAATAAAAAAAAATATGGACGATTTACGAACGTTGAAACATTTTGTGATTTTTGAAAATATTAGGAACATTACGCAAATTCCAAAATACCTCCACTGTCTGCGAGAAATATTGGTATTGAATATAATTTGTGAATATTTTACAAGTTTTTAAATTATAAACTATTTAGAAAAAATTATCTTGAAATTGTTGCAATCACATACAAATAAATTGTACTATCATTTTTATTGTGATTTGAACTAATATATAATTCAAATTTGCGGTTGTTTTTTTTTTCAATAGAATATTTCAAAATTCTTGACGATCTACGTACAATGAAAAGTTTTCTGATTTTCAAAAATATTAGGAAGACTATACGGTTTTCGCAGGTATAAAAAAAATTTCAAAAACTTTGAAAATCTGTAAAATGGATTGATATTTTATGAAATACTACTAATTATTCAAATTTTTCAGAACCATTGACAATTTTCTAAATTTTCAATATTTTCTATTTTGCATGATATTGAAAAAATTATGAGTATTTCATTAAAATTTGCAAAATTATCGACGACCTTCGTACGATATACGAAACATTTCATTGATTATGCAATTTTCATAGATTTAAGAAAACTTTAAAAATTTTTTACCACCTGCAAATTTTATCAATATTTCCTGGTTTCTTACAAATTTAAAAAATTTTTTAAATTCTATTAATTCTTAGAAACTCTGAGAATATAACGAAGTTACTAAAGTTTCACTGAATCATAAAAATTGTATACAATTAACAAAGTTCATTATTATCTTCAGATATTATTCAAGTTTATAAAATTTTCTAATTACTGACAATCTTTAAAAATCACAATGTTCACACATTTTGTAAACTAACTGAAATTTAATTTATAAATTTCGACACGATCGAAAAATTTCAGTTTAAAAGCATTTTTAGTTTCTGTAGTTTTGCAGAATCATAAAATTTTCCATAATCTACGTATTTTATTCTGAAAAAATAATTTAGGTTACCTGCGAAAGAATGTTAAGTTCCGACAAAAAAATTTTATCAAACTCTTAACAAACTTAATGGTTTATTCTTTTCTTTATTTTTATTTATTATTAATCAATTGTTATATTCATTTAACGAATTTCAATAATATATAATATCAATTTTGGATTTTATGTAGAGAATATTTTTATATAACGGATTGTTATTATTATAAAACCTAATGGTTAATGGTAAAAAACAAACCTAACAAACTGAATTGTCAGCAATTTTTATAAACTAATTCAATATCACAGAATGAAAAAAAAATTATTTACGATTTACGATCTCCATTGAGTTCAAAATTTTTTATTTTGAAAATTGGAAACATTCTTATTTCCATCTTATAAATTATCCACTATATTACATTGTTTATATTTTATTTCCCTAAACATACTATAAATTACACATATTTGAAAATCAAAACGAATAATGAAAACTGCAATACATGATATTAGTTTTTTGATGAATTCCAAAAATACATTTTCACACACATTTTTTTAACAATGATCGAAAAGGTTGTTTTTCATTTATTCGCCATTTGCTTCGCCATTTCTTTCAAAACGCCAATTTTTATTTTATTGTTAGATGTGTATGGTAGCTCATCCAGAAACTGGACACCTCCTCGAAGCAAATTTTTGTCTCCCAATGTGGAACTAAGTTTTATCAGTTCTTCTTCTGTGGCCTTGCAAAAATATTATTCATTTAACTATGGCAAATACAGTTATTTAGTGCAAAAATTCATAATACTATTATTAATTAAATCAGATAATAATTATTTGGAACCAGAAACACAAGAAATTATTTTCAAACTTTTAATTATCTTGAGTCTTCATGGACAACGTTTTTTTCTAAAATAAACAAAAATAATATTTTTTATATTCACCATAAAATTATATTTTTAAGTTTACATTACTAACAGTATTTTTTGAATGAAAACCATTTCATTATTGCAGATATTTCCACGTCCAATTATAATAACAAATGAGGAAACTGTTTGTCCTGTTTACGAAACGATTTTTTCAAAATCTTCACATTATCTCATTTAAAATCACGATTTCCCAATAATATTTGAATATCACTCATGCAAAAGAAAATTAATTTTTCGTTTTTTCGGAAATGTGGAGTATTTACTTCGTGATTCGGATTTTTTTGCACAAAAGCCATGGGATGGTGATTGTCCAAATCATGTGGTACACCAATTATTGCGACAGCGGCGACCCCAGGATGTGCCTCCAAAAGCTTTTCCAAATCACCCACGTTTACGTCATGTGACTTGTACTGAATTGTATTTTTTATTCTATCAGTGACGTACAAATAACCATCTTCGTCGAAAAATCCCACATCTCCAGTACGTAATCGACCTTGAAAAGGTACTTAACAATGAAATCTTGAAAACTGGAAATATTTTATTTTTCCAAAATTGTTCGTACCAGTGTCGTCAAAAAGCTCTGCAGTTAACGAAGGACATTTGTAATATCCTGTTGAGAAACATGGCGATCGAATGCATATTTCTCCAATATTTGTGTTTTCTAGGATGTTTCCACTCTCGAGATCGACGATTTCAATTTTTACATGTGGTGCAGCTTTGCCACACGAGTCAAACTTTTCGGTTTTTTCGGGGTGGTAAGTCAGGAAAGCTCCGGCTTCAGTTGCTCCTTACATGAGTGGAATTGGTGACAATTGTATAACGTTAATTTTTATCATATGTAGCTTATCAATTAGGTTTCATGATTGTGAGTTCAACTGTGACTCAGGAATATACTGAGGTTGCAACTAAATGTAGAAAAAGTTCTCTCAAACCATGTAGACATTAATTTTCATTGATTTTTTAGTTTGTTATTCCTATTTTTTTTACTTTTACATGATACAATCAATAATTTAACTTTTGACCTGATAAATATAAACTTTAATATTTACTTTAAAATTTGAATATTATTTGAAGATGCCAACAAAATCAAGGCACGACTGGAAATCAAAATATTATCTTCAATTTAGTCGTTGTTCATAATTATAATTTCAACTTAGTCTTTGCATCTTAAAATAAGATTAACTTTTCAGAGTGAGGTTCCAGAGAAAAATTGTTACAAAATTTTAAAGGTAATGAAAGACAAATATTTTTATAATTTATTCTTGATCTTCATATTCTATATATAACGTACCATAGGTTGAGTAAACATGAGCATTTTTTAGATTTCGAGCCAACACACGTAAAATATCCCCATTTATTTTGTTTCCAGTTGTCATAAGTGATTTGACCGAAGACAAATCATATTTTTCTAAAGTTTTATGATGGTGCATTACTTTTAGCAGAGTCGTAAAAATGCATGCCCAAGTAACCTATAAAAAAGTAAAATACAACATTTTTCCGACATTCACTGTTGTAATTGATAAGATAAGTTCTTGGTCTCGGTAATAAAAGTCTATTATAAGTGAGAAATATTTGAAATCGTAAAAAACTACTACAGAACTTTTTCGGACATGAATGAAATTTATGAATGTGTTTTTTTTCATGTACTTAAAAAACTTTCTAACCTTAAACTCATCGATAACTCCACAAGTTTCTTCTTCATCGGGATTGTCATGAACGATTCTCGTGGAATTCTTTAAAATGGATCCAAAAATGAACAATTGAGCCGTTATCCAGCTCATTTTTGAATACGACAACGAAATCGAATTTTCCGGCATTAGCATCCCAATATAACACGTGTTCAAGAGGTAAAGTAAATGAGGAATCTCCACAGGTTTTGGAGAACTCGTTGTCCCTGACGAAAAACAAATTCCTGCGACTTCTTTCAAATCACTCACCTCGACAACTTCAAATTTCTCGATTTCCTCTTCTTTTTGGTTTTCCAAAATCTTCGCCAAACTCTCGAATTCGCAATAATTTTCAAAGGAAACGATTTTTGAGTTGACATCGAGTTTTTTCAAAACAGATGAAATTTTGTCCAAGTTCCTCTCGATGGAGAAAATTACCTTGGGACTCGCAGATTCCACATAATATTCGATTTCTTCTGCATCAAATATTGGAATATTTAGATTTTAGGATATTTTTATTCGTAATTCGGACTTACTTTCGATAATTTCGTAGTCCCATGAACAAAAAATCACCCCGATGAACAGACATGCTAAGAGTGGCACGAAATCGTCCATTTGAATGTTGGTGGAAACGACAACAATGTCTCCCTTTTGCAAACATTGTTTTTTTAACCATAAAGCACAACGTACGCTTTTATTGAGCATTGTTTCGAAGGTGTACTTTTCCCCGGATTTTGCATCGATCTAAAATTTTTTTTTTGTGATACACAATTATGATGACTTTAGGAACGGAAGAAGAGGGGGGGGGGGTTGTAAATTATCAGATTTTACTGATTCTATAAGGTTTGAAAGGTTCATTGATTCTGAAATTTGTAACATTGGTAATTTTAAAAATAGTAGTTCCATGAAGATTTAAAAAATTTAGTGAATTTTCGAGAATATTTCTATATTGGGTTCATTATATTAATAATTAAAAGTATGCAATAGCATTGAAAAATAACGTGAACCTTCGGAAAATTCGGAAAAATTTGCAGGGTTTTTATTGTATCAAACTCAAAATATTTTAAATTTTAAAGAGTGTCAATAATTAACAATGTTTTAATTTAAAACAATATAAAATAATGATCGATTTTAAGCAAACATAATTGTTAATTGAGAAAATTTTTATGTAATAGGTAAAGTTTTTAATTTTTAGCACAAGGTTTGGAATGATAGAAATTTTAAAAAATTGAAAAGCTTTAAAAAACACAAAACTTGTCAGTAAGTCTGTAACAGAATCTTTTGAAATATGCAAGAAAATATTTTTTTCTTTAAAAATTGAAAAACTTAAACAGTATCAATAAATCACAAACCATTTGACTTGAGCAAATTTACATTATATTTAGAAAATTTTAAAAAATCCGCAAGGTTTGTATTGTATTGAATTTCAGACATTTTTGAATATCAAAAAACAATAAAAATTTTATGAATTGTAAATAGTTATATGGAATTCTAAGAATAAAAAGAGTTCCGAAAAATCATCATAAAAGATACAGCTTGAGTTCATGACTATATTTCTCCAGAATAAACATGACAATGATTTTTCCACTTTTTAATAACAACTTTAAAAACTTGACTGAAATTAAAAATTGCAAAAAATCTTAAACAATTGATCAAATTTTTATGGAATTATTATAGATATAAATTGATAAACATTAAAAGCCACAAAACTTGTCAATAATTTTATTGGATTCTCAAAATTTGTAGAATATTGGAACAAATTTTGGTATGAGTTTTTTTAATAGTGTTCATTCTCATATTCTTTCGAAATGTGTAAGATAATTTTATTTTTAATAAAAAACTGAAAAACTTGGAGAGAATTAAAAATTACGAATAATTTAACTTGAACCAATTTATATTACATTCAGAAATTTCAGAATGTTCATTTTATGTTTGAAATTATTAAAATTGCTAAAAAGTAATAAAATTATGAAAATTCGTTCTTGTCAAAAAGTTTGCTTGAATTAATTGATTGCTTTCATTATCATTTTCCTTCGAAAAAAAACAAGGTGATATTTTCGATTTTACAATAAAAATCCATTAAACCTCAAAAGTATAGAATATTTTATAAAATGAAATCTAGGAAATTATATAAATTATAAAACTTCCTCAATAGTTGTTAATTGCAACGAGTTTTGATAATTTAGAAAAACCACAAATAATGCACTTTTCTCACTTCACTATTTCAAAGTTATTTTGCTTGCAAAGCTTGAATTTCAGAATATGGAATTTAAAAATTGCGAAAAAATTTAAAGTCTCACTTGACCAACAACGTTAGGATTTTTACTCAAAAGATCGAACAACAACTGTCCTATTCCTTTGTATTTCGAAATATCAAATTCGTACAAATCCATTTTTTCAGTCTCAACAAATTTTCAGAACGTGAAACTCGTGTAAAATCTGAACCGTAACTGTCGAGATAAACATTACCTACAATTTCAATTATTCGAGATTTCTGATACAACAACAATTGAATGAGATCAAAGTTTTTGTTGATCATACATCGCTTATCAAACATTATGATTTGATGCTACAAGAGTGATAAGAAGTTTTTATCAATTGCATGACATCGTAACAATTTTCGCATTGAGTGTTCGTCAACAAATATCTTAATTTTCTATAAAAAAAGACAGAAATCTCGAATAAAAGTATCAGTTAATGAAATACTGAAAAAATTTAACTGAGTCAACGAACATTAATCATTTTGTTTTTATCGTATTTTTTTGCGTCGTTACTCATTGAAACGGATAACAGAAAAATCGCGAGAAAAATTCTACGAAAACCAAGTTCATAAACAGTTTTATCGTTAACTGATAAAGCATGATCGATTTCGCTTGGTACTGAACTCCTCGTAGGGAAGAAATGTGCATTCACTGATTTTATATGATAACGAGTGAAATGACTGCTCTAGAAAATTCCAAAAGTCGTTTATATTATTTATGACTTTTCTCATAGAGATACTAAACTATGTTATTTTTTGCAATTATTTGTAACAAGTGTGCAATATAATTTTTTCGTTGAACTTTTTATATTCACTTAAAAATTTAATTTTTCAATAACATTTAGTGACTTTAAAAAATAAAAATCGGAATTTTTCATTTCAATTTATTATGGTCAAAGATCGCTATAAAGATTTCTAAAATTTGATGTTGAAAAATTTTAAGCTATATAAGTTTCAAGTATGTATTTTGATGGATTTTTGAAAAATTAATTTTGATAAATTTTTTGTGTTTCGGGTATGCTTATAGTATCTAAGGTATTTCTTGTATTTTCTGTATTTATTCAATTTGTAGAATTTCCTTGTGGTTGTGATTATTCCTATGTAAATTTCTAGGATTTCTTTTCAATTCATGGGAACACTAGAAATCTTCAAAATTAAAAAAAAACACACAAAATTTTATAAATAACATGCCATATAATAATTTATCAAATTCATAAAGTACTTGAAATCTCTGTGTCTATTATTTATAGAAACTATCAAAATTTTTGAAATTCTTACAAGTTCGATCTTCAAAGCATTGAATTTTAGGAAGCTTCACAGAAATTTAAACCAGTATCAAAAAATCAATTAAGTTATATAAATACAGACGAAACATGATAAATTCGAACAATTAGAAAAAAATTTAAAATGTCAATTTGATTTTGACCAGAAACTCAAAATTTTCAAAATTTTCAAAGTTTCTGAGTTTTGAAACTCGAATTTCTCCAAATTTTTAAGGAATTTTCAAAAAAATCAATTCCAAAATCGTCTAACGACTTTGGAATTGTTGCTAATCCTTGTAAATAACAAAATAGACATTTCCAATACGTCTGCAACTTATTGTTTTGATATGTTCCAATTTAAAAATAACAAAGTTTTTTCATTCAACAAAAACTTGGTTTAATCCATGAAAACTTTGAGTTTGGTTCGTACACAAAGCAAGGTCTAGCAACATCTGTAAATAAAGAGCGTAATTCCAGGTCCGCAATTTTATTTATTATCAAATACCCTAGCATCACGTGCCTCCAAGAGGACCAGGGAAAATTCGCTCGCGAGTATTTGCTCTGCAATCGAGCTCGGAATGGAATCGTGGTTTACGCTCAGTAGGAGTTGTGTTTGTCAAAAGTTCCCTTTCAAAGTAAAGTTATCAAAAAACGCACACATGTAAAACGGTTTTGGTAACAAATATTTAATTTCATGGTAGAGCTGATGACATTTCTCTTTAGAGAAATGTCTATAAAAATGAAAAAATCTCGGGGAAAATTGTAATCTTGTATTTTTACTATCAAAAGTGTATATTGTGAAATTCGATGATTTTATCTCATGAAAGTTATAACTAGTTTATTTTATTCAAATGACATTGTAATATGATTCATTGAAACATATACGAGATAAAATTTTTTTTTCGAGATAATCAGCGTAAAGGGTCATTTTTTATAAATAAATGATATTATTTTTTATCGAGTTATTATAAACAAATTTTCATGCATGCTTTTCTGCTTATTTTGATATTCAGACAACAAATAGTAAAAATTTAATGCATTTTTTATAACATTTCGAAAAAAATGTGTAACAACAGAAATAAGTATATAAATTATTATTTTTGGATATTTTTACTGCACAGTTTTTTGCTTACAAGCTGTTTTTTATATATACAATGTCAAATTTCTGATTCACTATTTCAATAAATAGTTATTAATAAAATCAGGCATTTATGAGTTCATTTTTGGTGTACATTTGAATGACTCTGACTAATGAATTAAAACAAAAGTACATTGAATTAATGATAAGTCTATTTGTAATGAATATCACAAATTTAAAATAACTTCGATAAACATGATTTGCGACGAGATAATCAGTAGAATTCGTCAATCAATAGTCAGTTGGTAGAATAAATCAATGGTTTGTCTATCAGTGATGCATGTAAATAATTTTAAGAAACCAAGTGAAATATCGATAAATAGCAGATCAGTTGAATTCATGAATAATTATATTTATATAAATATAACTTTGCCTTATTTTATCATAAATTGTGAATAATAATACCGAACTGACAATGAAATAAATGGTAAAGATGAAAAACTATTGTTATCTGATATTATCATATTGTTGAGCTATACAATGATTGTGAATAATGTAAATATTTAATATATAATATGAATATATCAATAATATATTTTTTAGTATTTCAATTATTGGGTTTAATAACTATCGATACTCTAAATTATTGTCAATGTATATTACTCAACTATTATAATTAATTAAATCATCATCATTTCAATTAAAAGCAATCTACATAATTTGTGATTTATTAATTGACATCACTTAAAATAAGGTGTTCCTCGAGGGATAATAACGATTTGTATTACCTGATATGATAATATTGAAAATTTTAATAAAAATAACATTTCTCAATTATTCACACAAACATTTGATTTTGCAACACTATAATGTAAATATTGTCAAATGATATTGTTGCAATAAATATATGATTTTGTGAAAATTTTTTTACAAATTTCGTTTTTTACTATACATTTTGTACTTTTCAAAATATCATAATTGTAATCCTTACTAATTTATATTATTGAGGTGAATTACAAAATATGATAAATACGATATTGAAAAATTTTGAAAATGTATGGTAAGTTTTACTATACACAATGAATTTTCGCCATGCATATTTTTACATGTATAACATTTTCTCTTGGTACATGAAATATCATATTTTGCAAGCTGAAAAATAAGTTTTAAAAGTTAAAATATTAAATTACATGCTTCACTATACACAAATATTGGATTCTTTGTAATGATGAAGTAAAAATTTCGATTCGTATAGTAAAAACTGTCATGCATATTGTAATTTATACCATATGACGAATTTACTATACAATACTGTAATAAGTAAAATGATTATTGTAAGTTTTGCAAGAATATTGTAATTTTTGCAGTATATCCGGCAAAAAGTGCAAGATTTTTTTTTTTTGAGGAGTTGGTTTTCGACTGAAAGGAACTGAATGAAGAAAATTGTTGACCATTGTGGGTCTTAAGGAGAGTATGGGCGCGAAAAACGTCATTTATTTAAACTCTTTTATTTCTTGATAATTATATATGGTTCCTGTCAATTTTCAGATTCAGCTCAGGAAGCCATGAAAACTTTATGCTGATCGCAGACAATGGACGCGCCAGGAGAAAAGGCGCTGGTACAGAGAAGAAGTCGAATTTTTTTCCAATTCCTTTTTCCTTCCCCGATAAAAAGTTAGGTGATTAAAGGGTTTGAAAAGGAAGTGCGCGAGCGCGGAGGGTAATGCATGAGGAAATAAGAACATTCGTGGAGCGACCAAGTCTCGTCAAGAATTCGATTATTGCAGCCTTGGTTCTGTGCCAAGGATCCCACGGCTCCAACAAGACTGGTAATAAAGACTGCAAATTTTGAATAACTTCGAGTTCGATCGTTTTCCTGCTGGCACGAAAATTTATTGGCTTCATCGTAAAACTGTTAGTTCCAAGTTTTTTGGCAGTTCGAGGATGAAAACAATTTCCGAAATGACATTGGGCAATTTATTGGTATTTGGAATTGGAAAAAATTCGAAAATGGGAGTTTTTGTATATTTTGTAGGATGTTTTGATGAATTATTAAGGCAGGGAATCCTTCGACAATCATATCTCTAGAGTTCCAAAAGAGAAATATAGGGTTTCCGAACTATCTCAAAGTTATGAAAGTGTTTGGAGTTCCTCATTGCTTTCTGAAAGTTGGGAATTACTTTACTTTCTCCAAGGAGCGTTCTGGGACACAGGTAATAATTATTAGTGCGCGCAACAGGTTAATTCGATGTTGAATGTCGCGAAGAAAAAAGGCCTTAGGGAAGATCGTGATTGTTTTTCAGGCGTGAATTTTCAAACTATTTGAACGCGCGGTAAATGGTTTGAAAAGCAATAAAAAAATTAGAAAAAATGGATGAATAAAATGGAATTGAGGAAACGACAAAAAAAAATGTCTAAACTGATAAAAGAGTTTGTAATAATGAAATGGAACTTTTTTAGTCTGAATGTTTCGACTGTTTTTTATAATACGGTTTCAAAATTTACTATAATTTCTGATTATCGATTATCATAGATATGACATCGGATATTACAGTTATCATTGATAACTGTAAACCACAACCAAATAGAAAAAGAAAGGAATTTTTAAGGAAAATGGAGAAATTATTGATATCTTTCGTTCGGAAGAATTACTTGATTAAGAATTATAAACGATTACTTTAACTTAGTTTTAAAAACTGCTGTGTATTTTCATGTAAATAAATAACGAAAATGAGTTTTGCAAAATTCTACACATTCAAAATGAAATTTAAAAAAAAATTATGTATATTTGAAAGATGGACTGTAACAGACGATATCTACTCCATCATGAACTCTTTTTAAATAATACAAATTTTTCAAATACTTGATAATTACAGATCCAAAAATTATACAATATACAGGGTGTACCAAAATCCCCGTACCGAAAAGAAATCCAATATTCCTTTTTGAATTTCAAGTCGAAAAGACCTTTGCCACTTTTTATAAAACTCAAAACCAAAAAAGATATTCTAGTTTGAAATCTAAGAAATCTGATTGGTTCAAACTTGTAACACGAATATCTTTTTTGATTTTGAGTTTTGCGAAAAGTCGCAAAGGACTTTTCGACTCAGAAAAATATAAAGGAAATTTAAATAAATTTTGGTAAGTGGTTTGTATGCCCACTCTTCGTAATAGCGAGTTTCTTGTTTGAATTTCAAACTTGAATAACTTTTTCAATATTGAGTTTTGTAAAAAGTGGCAAAGGACTTTTCGACTTGAAATTCAAAAAGGAATATTGGATTTCTTTTAAGTACGGGAATTTTGGTACACCCTGTATTTAACACATTTTAAATTAAAAAAAACTTTCCGTAAAAACTGAGGTTCCCGTGATTTTACATGAAATTTCAAGTTTTTTTTTGAAATCAGACAATCACTGCTGTTGCAAATAATAAAATTGCACAAATTCTCATGTATTAAACAAAGGAATGAGAGAAATTTTATTCTCAATTCTGCTTCACGATCAAACATTTTTATACATAAAAACTTGGGAAAATGCCTGAAAACTGTGCATTAATTTTGAGAAAAATGAAAATTTTGATGGATAATTGATTTTGCTTTTTTACACAAACCCTTGACGTTTGAAAAATTCGTTTGAAAAAAAATAATTTTTCTATAATTCCCAAAATAGTACCAGTAGTTGACATTACATATTTTTCACCTTTGATATAGATTACACAGGCCCACAAAAAAACAAAAGTATCCTGTACTTTTGATGAGACAGGACTTTTTATACGTATTTGGCATCGCTGAATCCGAATCCGAGGTCAGGTGTAAGGGTTTCCCAATAAACTTACAAGAAATAAGTGAAAAACCTCATTTTTTATGTTTTTTGCTCTCACAAAAAAAAAAATTTTACAAAATGTTTGATATCAAATTCGAATTCCTGAGACAAAAAAAACATAGACAAACATTTTTTTATTATTTTTTTAACTTGAAATTCGGCACTGGGAGGGCGTAGAAAACTGTAAGGAAACCATAGCTACTGCATATGCGATAGGTCGAGTATTGAAACTGTAGTAGTTATGGTTTCTTTACAGTTTTCAACGCCCTCCCAGCGCCCAATTCAAGTTAAAAAAAATAATTAAAAAATGTTTATCTATGTTTTTTTATCTCAGGAATTCAAATTCGATATCAAATATTTTGTAAAATTTTTTTTTTTTATCAGAGCAAAAAACATAAAAAATGAGGTTTTTCGCTTTTTTCTCGTAAGTTCACTGGGAAACCCCTACATCTGACCTCGGATTCGGATTCAGCGATGCCAATCAGCGATGCCAAATACGCATAAAAAGTCCTGTCTCATCAAAAGTACAGGATACTTTTGTTTTTTTGTGGGCCTGTGTTATCGGACTTTTCTTCGTAAAATCGAAAAACGACAAATACAATTTTATAATCAGTATTTTTATTTTGATCGAAAATATGGGATAATCGAGGAATGGATTTCCGTGTACAAATTGTAATGATACATCAGTGGCGAACATAGGGGGGGGGGGGTTCAAACCCCCCCCCCGAAATTTTAGGGAAATTAGAAAATCGAATTCATAGGTATTAGCTTCAAAATAAAGAACTAGCTGTTTACGGTGAAAAGGTGGATATTT
>JAPYZL010139096.1:0-15758 GCA_030522825.1 Platygaster orseoliae
AGTTTTGCAAAAAGTGGTAAAGGACTTTTCGACTCGAAATTGAAAAAGGAATTCAGGATTTTTTTTTATCGCGGACTTTGGGACACCCTGTATATAGAAAGAAATATTTAACAACCACGAAATTTCACTTATCGTAAATTATTAATTTTTCAAGTTCAATGAAATTTTACAACATAGTTTTTCATTTATTTAAAAAAAATCTTCAAGACAGGTTAGTTTTTTTTTGTTGAGAAAATAACAATAATTGTAACAATAAGTCATAGACTAACTATGCAAAAAATTAAAACTTTAAAAAGAGAAGTCTTTGAGAACATCGAATTTTCTTGAAGTATATTCGCTCCAGAATGAGAAATAAGCGAGTTTTTGAAACAAAAATTAATTTATCGCGAGTTTTTAGGTTGATTAGCTTTTTTATTTCTTAATTATGCTAACAATGCTTTTTTTATTGCTGGAATCTGAATTTTTTAAATTGAAAATTTATTTATATTTTTTATATTCCTTTAAGAATAAAAAATAATGCATAATTGAGTAATATATAGTACTCACAACACCCAAACCATTTCACACTCTAATTATAAAAGGCATTTCATTCTGTTCACAATGAGAATATTACCTTCATGCTGCAGTTGACCTTCACTCGTCATACGCCACAACTGCGACCTGTTGCCATATTGCTGCTTTCGTAAAAGCACGCAGTTGTTGGGCCCAGCTTCCAAAACCAACTGTTTTTCTCCAACTTCCAAGGGATTCAAGTTACCCTCTCCAGTGCCCAAATCCACGTTTGTTCTGAACGTTGCTGTAGAAATTATTACCCATTTTGAGACACAGTTCCAAATTAATAACATACATTTTTTTTCTAACACATTGATTGATTTTCATGCAGTCACAGAGAAAACACTACCTGTGAACGCGATGTAAATGAAATTCTCGTAAGTCAAGCCACGTTTCTCTCCCAAAGAATTCAAATCATAGGAAGATTGTATTCCCCCAGGTGCGGTGACAATCAAAGCATCAGAAAGCGTTGGTTCGTCCAAAGCGTATGGCATCGACGAATGGGGTCTCACAGTCCATTGCAATTCGACTGGTACTTCGGCCTATAGAAATAAAAAAAAGTTTACAAAAACTACCAAGCTTAAGACCTTGCGTGAGAAGTGAAACTTTTTAAAAAAAAACAACTAAGCAATCATTCAAATGTTATGACTTGAAAAAATTAAGATATCAAAGAAAATTTAAGGATATCTTAAGATCTTCTTAAGGTCAAGGTCAGATAAAGGTCAAGTCAAGGTCAGGCCGATACCAGGCCAATATCAGACCAAGGTCTAGCCAAGGTCAAGTCTTGAGATTTGCGATCTTAAGATATTTCGATTCTTAGGTTAGGTTAGGTCACTCCCTCTTCTCAAGATATTTCGAGCGCCAGGCGCCGGTTAAAAAGTTTCACTTCAAAAAAATTGTTGCTGGACAATTATAATTTCCTAACCTGATTGATATTCAAAGGGACTTGAGAAAAATTGTCGACTCTGACTGGAGGTGGCATCGTGTTTGCATCGGTGAAGACGACGAAGTACGTGCTTTCTTGTAAAACGACGTCGACTCGAAGAAAATGCATGCGTCCCGAAGCATCGCGAATGTTGATCGTCAGAGAATAATTCCCTTGGAGCAAAACGCCGCCAGACCACATGCAATTTGGGACGTCAACGATCCTGACGCAGAGGAGTTGGTCCTTGTCCAGGCGAGGCCAGTGGAAAGGCATATGACATCTTGGGGTGGCTGTTATGTACGTTGCTTGAGCATCTGCGTGACTCTATAGAAATTTTTTGGCCTTATGATCTCGAATACAAGTGTAATTGTGAAGTTGCATTAATTTTTATTATTACCCAGTAAACATTTGTGACAATTCGTGATCATGATGTCATATACGCAGCCAGATACTTCCACATATGATGTCATCATGATGTCAAGGCATGACATGATATTATTACGTCATTATGATGTCATATCATTCTGTGACATCACGTGTCACGAACTGTCACAAATATTTACTGGGTACTGATATGGTTCATTTATCAAAAATCATTAGACACATCCAAAAAAGTGAGGTCATTTTCATGCTCAGTATATCAGTACATACAAACTTGGAAAATCACGTATAGACTTTTTTTCAAAGATGATCGATACTATGCCGCTAAATTTGATTTTATTTTACATGCAACTTCCCAATTAGAGTATAGTAGTGAAAGTGAACCAACTATTGTCGTGGTGAAGCATTTTTGAGCGAGTTCCAAAGTCGTTGACGACCGGTTGTATAACTGATATCTCGGTGACAAAGTAACGACTGTTGTCGCTCTGTATCTTCCTTTTGTCATGCGAGTCGCTACGCCAATGAGGTAGACTATGTCAGGCCTGTTGTCCCTGAGAGTAACTCGAAGACGATGAACCTAAAGAGAAGCCATGGAATAGAAAATTCTCAATTTCATGAAACAACTTCAATTTCTGATAAAAATATTATGAGCAGGGCACAGAAAATATTTACCTAAATACCTTGAAATATTTATTTAATATTCACAAAAAATGAGGTTGAATATTTGAGATAGACATTAAATATTTTTTATTTATTCTTTTTCTTTTTTCAAGTATATTAGTTGATAAATCTATTGCAGTATACTATCACGTGATGTTGAAGGTGTTCATAAGTAAATGATCTCCTCTGATTTATTTTATATAGTCGTTTGATTTATTCTAATAAATTAGAATTTTACTGTTATAATTTTTACTGTTTTTACATTAATACGAGAATTTTTTCATTCTGTACAAGAAAAGTTAGGAAATATTTACGATAGACCTGTCAACTTTGGAAATATTTATTTTTCGAAAATTCTATCGAAAAATTTATTCAAATATTTTTTATTTAAAAAAATATTTTCTGTTTTCCTGATTATGAGCCTCTAATAATTACGGCCATTAATTACGTAATCAATCGACAGCCCCAAATTATTTTATCGTATTGTTATATAATAGTAAAAATCAAAATTATAAAAGAGGTACCGCAAAAAAGCGATCAACAATACGGTAACTTAGTAGGTTTTTACGATGCTCGTTGAATAATGCTTTCAACTTTCTTGACATAAACTCAGAGCCGGATTTATAAATTTGGCGCCCTTAGCAGTTTACAAAATTGCCACCCTTCCCTCCCCCACACTTAGTTACTACGAAGAAAAAATTTTGAAATTCAGTGAATTGGAGAATTATATAAATTTTGAGCCTTTATATGAGTTCACAATAAATCACATAACAGGAAAAATGTAGAAAAATCATACGTAAAATTAAAATTTGGATAATTTGGAAATTCAGATGTTTTGTAAAACTTAGTAATTTCAAAATTTACGTTATTTGGAACATTTTACCAAAATTTGTTATATCGTCATAATTTCATAAATTTTTTCCACTCTACAGAAACCCCATGAATTATTATAATTTGGAAATTTCTACACAGACTGATATTCTGAAAATTCAATAAATTTCGCGAAATTCAAGTATTCAAGCAATTTACGTTATTTGGAACATTTTAGCAGATTTTGTTATACCATTATAATTTCATAAATTTTTTCCTCTCTACAGGAAATCCGTGAATTATAATTCTGAAATTTGCAAGAAGACTGAAATTCTGAACATTCACTAAATTTCGCGAAATTCAAATATTCAAGCGATTTACATTATTTGGAACATTTTAGCAGATTTTGTTGTATCATCATAATTTCACAAATTTTTTCCACTCTACAAAAATCCCGTGAATTATGATAATTTTGAAATTCCCAAGAAGACTGACATTTGGAAAATGTACTATACTTCGCGAAATTCAAATATTCGACCAATTTACGTTATTTGAAACAGTTTAGCAAATTTTGTTATACCATCGAAATTTCATACATTTTTTCCACTCTAAGGAACTCCGTGAATTATTATAATTATGAAATTTTCAAGAAGACTGACATTCTGGAAATTCACTAAATTTCGCGAAATTCAAATATTCAAGGAATTCACGTTATTTGAAGTAAAATATTTTGAGTAAAACATTTGAGTGCAATATTTAATCATTTATTTATTTATTTGTATTTGAGTAAAACATTTATTTATTTTGAGTAAAACATTTTTGCAGATTTTGTTATACCATCATAATTTCATAAATTTTTTTCACTATACGGAAAACCCGTGAATTATTATAATTTTGAAATTTTCAATACTGAAATTCTGAAAATTTACTCAATTTCGCGAAATTCAAATATTCAAGGAATTCACGTTATTTGGAGTAAAACATTTTGAGTAAAACATTTTAGTAAAACATTTGAGTAAAAAATTTATTCATTTACATTAGAGTAAAACATTTACTTATTTTGAATAAAACAGTTTAGCAGATTTTGTTATACCATCATAATTTCATAAATTTTTTCCACTCTACAAGAATCCCGTGAATTATTATAATTTTGAAATTTCCAAAAAGACTGATATTCTGAAAGTTCACTCAATTCCGCGAAATTCAAATATTTAAGAAATTAACGTTATTTGGACCATTTTAGCAGATTTTTTATACCACCATAATTTCATAAATTTTTTCCACTCTACAGGAAACCCATGAATTATTATAATTCTGAAATTTTCAAGAAGACTGATATTCTGAAAGTTCAATACATTTCGCGAAGTTAAAATATTCAAGCAATTTTCGAAATTGTAGAAATGTAATTTCGAAAAATTTAGGAGATTGCAAGAATCTCAATATTATGAAAATTCACTCATTGTCATGTACTAAAGACCCTGTAAGAAGAAAGACTGGCCATTGGGCTGAAAAATGGCCGCCAGTGAGAACGAGACAGAGAAAGAATGAGAGATTGTTTATGTGCGTGAGCTTCCTTCCAATACTTTTTTATACAATTACAAATGGTCTTATTACGATATTCAATACTTTTTTATCTAAATGTCTACTTTAATTTTTTTTTATTTAGGAATGAACCTTCCCATTTTTTTTTTTTTTTTTTTTTTTTTTTTTTTTTTTTTTTTTTTTTTTTTTTTTTTTTTTTTTTTTTTTTTATATTTTTTTTTTTAAATTTTTCTTAATTTTGAAAATTTGAGTCATCATTGTTTATTCGATTCTCAAAATATTTAAATACAATGGCTAAAACATTGAATTTATATCTTTGGATTATAAGTTCAAAACATAGATAAATTTTTGAACTGTTTAGAGAAATTTGAAATGTTTGATCTTTTGGAGGTAAGGTGATATTTTTTAATATATTCCTTAATTTTTTTTCATTATTTTAAAATCAAGAATGAAGAAAATTTTAATGAGGAATTATAATAATGCATTTTTTCATGTATTATTATTCATGATAGCTCAAATTTATTATAAAAACAATATTATTTTTCGATATTGCCGGTACATAATTTTAAACTGAATTTTCAACATTTGAATTATCGCGCTAAAAGCAAGGGCTCCGATTGGAGCCGCCATTTTCCAGCCCCGATCGAAGTCCACCAATGAGATAACTAACGTGCAAATCGGTAAGTACGCTCGTGCTCGCTAGGTGGCTACACCAAATTTTTTCTCAAATCATCATTCCGAATTCTCGTGCACCGCGGAAATATCATTCATAATCTTCAATGATTACTTAAATTCATAAATTTCGTCACATTTAGAACATTTTGCAAACGATAGGACTTTCACAAAATTCATTATTACCAATAGTTTGAAAGTGCTCACAGTTAGAAAATTTAAAGATTCATAGAAATTGAAAGCGTTCTGAAAATTTGCAACAAAAATAAGTCGACAAAATTCATTGATCACTATATAAAAATCTAGAAATTACCATAATCAACATATTTTCACTATTCCAGCAATTTTATTTCAAAAGTTTCAGTTATTTCGAACATTCCATCAAAATTTGAAAAACGTATAAAATTTCGGAGATGTTGACCGTTTTTTATATTGATCACACACACACACCTTCAACTTCAAATACATACTTCGTAACAAAAACCATGCACTAACCTGAACTCCAGGATAAAGGTGAAAATGTTGTGACCACTGAGGCACGCCGTGAGGATGAATTCCTGAGCCAACTCTGACAGAAAGTGTGCGACTAGCTTCTTCGTCACTGAAAGAGAACAGCAGTGGCGCCACCATCCTGGCTTTCTCGTGTTCATCAAATTGCCCTGAAAATTCTGTGCCAACCCCTTCTTGCCTGAACACCAGAGGCAACCCAGTTTTGTTTATAATCCAATAAGGAGCACTGATATTGATCTTTGTTGCAAAACCTTTTTCCACGACAACTGATGCTTGAAGGAAAAGCACTCTATTAATCTGATCGGCTATCTTCAGTCGACATGTGAAGGAGCTGCTGCATTTTGGTATGAGTAACTAAAAACAAATAAAATGAAAATTATACTATTTTTAATTTATTTATAGTAAAATGCACTAGTATTGTAGTTTTTGAAATATAAGTGCAACTTTCACAATATTATTGCAAATTGTACCATTTTTTCATGACAAATAAATAAATAACGTAAAATATAGTAAAAAATGTAAAAAAATAACAAGAAATTTAATAAACAATGTAAAAAACAATGAAAAATGCATAAATAAACAATGGAGACAGTCAAATGATTGACTTTGCAGCACTACAGCGTAGCGCAACATTGTAGCGTGAATTTGCAGTGCTACAGCGTAGCGTGGCATTGTAGCATGATTTTGAAGCGCTACAGTGTAGCGCGATGCTGTAGCACGACATTGTAGCGCGACGTAGCGCTACTTGGGTTAGAATTATCGCGCGATGCAGCACTTGAGTCATACAATATTTTACAATAAAAATTGTTACACTGTATAAATTTTTCAATGGATAATAAAAGAAAAGAAAAAGGTTCAAAATGCAAATTGTAAAATACAAATCTTATATTCTACTAGTTTATAAAGAAAATCATCAGAAAACTTACACTTCCAGAACCAGGATAATTTTCCAACTGCAAAACGATTTCCAAAGTTTCGTCCATATCATAACTATGCAGATCCGAGCTATCTCCAGGTGCTACTCGACAAATGACGGTCCCAATTTTGTATGTGAGCTCGTGAGGCAACAAATTCGTCAGAGTTATTGGCGCTAAAATTGTGACTGCGTGCCCTGGAAGTACTTCGCCAACTGGATAATTATTTCTCCGGACGGCAACGCACGCTCTGAATAAATCGTTTTGGTTGTTTTTGCACTTGATGTGAATTTCGCTGATTTCTGACTGTTTTTTCACCAGCGACCAATCAATGGATTCCATGCAGTATTGATAAGAGTTATCGGGTATGATGGGCCTCAGGCTCATTTCAGATGCCGTGTGCGTTAAGGGGACAGAAATTTCAGAGCAAGCTGATATTGAAAGAACCCGTCCACTGCTCGAGGAACTGGCGAAAGGAACTGAAAAATAATAAAACAAAAAAGTCAATAGTTTTTGATTTATTTTTAAATTATTTTTTGATAATAATAATGCAAATAATAATAATAATGATGATGATGATGATGATGATGATGATGATGATGATGATGATGATGATAATAGTAATAACACTGTGCAACAAAATTTAAGTTTGAAAAAGTTGATGAGCTCTCATTAAGAAAAATCGATAGTACATGGCCCCAAACGCATACATATATGTCGGAGCATTTTCAAAAGTTAGCTCTTGTTTACGAGTAAATAATTATTAAAAATTCTAAATTCAAAATCGTATAACTCCCTTAATTTTCATGCGATTTTAAAAACGAAAAAAGGAAAATCGCTCTCTCAAATTGGGGAACCTATTTCTGCTGAAAAACTTGCGGAAAGTTCCATTTTTTTGAAAGTTTGGAATAATTTTCGCAAAGTTGCATTTTCGGGAAAATGTCATTAATTATTCATTTTTATTAGAATTTTTATTGAAGTTTAGTTAAAATATTGAAATTTTTAAAATATTAAGGTTTATAAAATGTTTATTAAAGTCATTAATTATTATTCTTCCCGAAAATGCAACATTACGAAAGTTTTTGCAAACTTTCAAAAAAATGCAAACATTTTTACAAAAAATACAACTTTCCGCAAATTTTTCAGCCGAAATAGGTTCTCCAATTTAAAGAGCGATTTTCCTTTTTTCGTTTTTAAAAGCGAATAAAAACTGATGGAATTATACAATTTTTAATTTAGAATTTGAAATAATTAATTGCTCGTAAACAAGAGCTAACTTTTGAAAATGCTCCGACATATATTCGTTTGTGGCCATGTACTATCGATTTTTACTAATCAGAGCTCATCAACTTTTTCAAACTTAAATTTTGTTGCACAGTGTAATATATAATATATATAATAATAAGAATATATAAATATATGATAAAAATATAATATTATATAATAAAATATATAATTAGCTATCTACTATAATAATAATAAACAATTTTTTTAAATTAGTTTTTAAATTATTCAAATTACGTGGTTCCACTCCACTAAAAGAAATTTTATAAATATTTTTTTGTAGAATCCAGCTGATTTTAGTTGAATTTAGTTGATTTTAATAGAATTTGGCTAAAAAAAATGATTCTGTAGCATTTGATTATTTCTTTGCTTAGAAAAATCCTATTTGAGTAGAATTATTTTTATGTAAAACGATCGCAAAAGTTATGAATGCGAAATTCAAAATTTAGCTGTTAATATAATCTACAAAAATGCTAGGAATTTAAAAAATTTTGAATCCTATAACGTCGAATTCTAAAGATTTACATAAAAGTTTATAAAAATACTAGAAAAGTTTTTGAGTGATACAAACTTTGAAGAAATATTTAATGTTTTTGGATTATATCAAATTAAACAACTGTGTTACATTGAAAGAACGTGTATAGAAATGAATTAACTAAAAATTTTTTTAAATATAAAAAACTAAAAAACGACGAAAAAACAATAAATCTTTAAAACACGTTTAATCAGTGTATGTATATGTTTTAGTAATAATAAATAATGGAACAGAATTATTTTTTAGTAATAATTTATAGAAATCCCTAGAAACTTAAAAAATTACTGAAAAGCGATCGAAATTTTAACCGTAGAGAATTGAATTCTAGATTTCCATGTAGCAATGTACAAAAATACTATAAATCTATAAGAAACAAAAAAACTCCTTTACAGTTTTCTCAATACTAGAAAAATGTGGAAAATGCTACAAATCTTTCAATAATGAAGAAATGATACGGGAATAATTTTCTAACAAATTTTTTAACTGTGAATTTTACAGCATATTTATAATTTTATAGACCTATATAAAAATGTATAAAAATAACATTAAATTCATCAAACTGTAGAAATTAAAAAAAAATATTAAAAAAGCACTGGAAATTTAGATTTAAATACTTTAAATCGCCGAAATTTTTAATATTGTAACTATACATTGCAGAAATCTATAAAAATACCATAAAAAACTACACAATAAAATAACATACAATAATTACAGAAATTTCAGAAATCAATGGAGTGCAAAAAATATTTGTAGTTACAATTTTTTTAAACGTCTATGAAAATATTCAAATTTCTCAGAACTTTGATTCCTAGAGCACAAAATTCTGAAAACCTGAATATAAATCAAGAATAATATAAAAAAGATGATTCTGTAATTATCAAAGCATGATGTTCACAAAATTCCCAACGTTGAAAAATCAGACGAGAATTTTTTTTCTGAGATTCATAATCAATGATTTAAAACCTCAACATAGCGAATTGAACGAAACTCCTAAAAATCGAAAAAAAATTCATTAAATCATCAACGATGAAATTCGTCGTTTTAAAAGAAGGTCGAACTTTTAAGATTCTTGTAATAAAAAGTTTTCTTATAAAATTTTATTTCCTGTAGAAATGTTCACAAAAAATTTGTTTCATAAAAATTCCGGTTCATAAGAAATGTACGAGGCTTAAATACTTTCTTATAAAAAATTTGAAATTTCTTATAAAAGTGTGACTGATTTTTATAAAAAGTTTTTTCATTGTTAGAATTTTTCAAGGTTAACCTTACAAGAAATATAATTATTATAAGAAATTTCTTATTGTTATAAGAATTTTGCCATTTCTTATAAGAATCAAAATCACTAATGCATAAACATGTTTCGAAAATTCCTTATTATTTTTGGTAAATTTCAGAAAAAAATTTTCGTGTGATTTGTCAACGTTGTAAACTTAATGAACGTCAAAGCATGATTAAAAATACCAAAAGATGTTGTAAAAAATCCAAATTCAATCGTTTGAGTATATCAAAAATCTTATTCCATTATATTACAAACGAACGAGAAAAATATGCAGCTCTGGAATTCGAAAGTTCTATGATTTTCAAATTCCGAAATTTGAAAAACTGCACTTTTCCAACCAGATCGTCAAGAATTGCAAATTATGGAACCCAAAAGAAAATAAATTTTACAAAAATGTTTCATGTCTACGCCCCCGATAAAATTGTTATTTATTTCTGTTGTTTTAGATTCTATTTCTTCTATTTATTTCTATCCTATTTATTTTAGATTCTCATCTCGTATGTAACATCCAAGTATGTCCCGAAAATATCTCCAATTTCAGAAAATACGTATAACAATAAATAAATTATAAATTACAGACAGGATTATTTCCTAGGATGTACATGGGATTTACTAAAAAATTCCGAATGTTTTAAACACTTCAAAACATATTTGCATTACTTACACCTGAACTGATTGATACCCATAGACTTTGTGAGTTTAACATCGATAGGGTACGACAATTTATTGATGATTTGAAGAGCTGAGCTTACAGTTACTAGTTTCCTAGCTGAGCCTTCGAGTTCAACGTTGAAAACGACTCTGGCTTTGTTTCCCGAAATCTGAAATGGAAGCATCAACTTGGAAAAAACACTGAAGGTATTCTGTTTACTCTGATTTAAGTTTTAACACTGAAATTCCAGTGTTAACATTGAACTTTCAGTGTTAATACTGAAGCATAAATCCTTTAAAATAAAACTCTTAAACTCAAATTGGCATGAATGAAATTGCAACCAATCATGGACAGTATAAACTGTCTTTATTTCACAAGAAATTTTTGAATGACGGCGGGAAATCCGCCATGTTGGATTCTAGAACTCGCTCACTTGAGTTTGTCACAATTGTTTTCGCATGAGTTTTCGTTTCCGATCAGTTTTCACGTCATATTACAAGAAAATGTCGTGTAATAGGAACTTTACATGAAATTCAACTGTAATAGTAAGTATCTTTCAAGAAAATTCTGCGAAAGTGCTTTTGTGAAACCAACATTCGTCATTGCCTGGGAAACGGCAATTTTCGACGCAAAAAATTGACTTGAATTGTTCAATTTTCGGAAAAACTCAGGAAAAAAAATATTTTTTCAAACTAATCGTATTTTTGACCTTAAAAGTGTTACAAGTCTGTTCTTATGAAATACAGTTTATACTGTCAAAAATTGGCTGCAACTTCAGTCGAGCCAATTTTAGTTCAGAAAAAAGGACCTACTTAAATTCAAGACATATCAAAACTCTAAAATCCAACGAACCTCCTCAGGTAAAGCATGCCGAAAGTACACCCCGACCTTATCCACGGAAACAGGCTCCATAACCTGCCAGTTCTCAACAATAACCGCAACTTGATGCCTCCTCGCGATATGCGTCGAGTGATGCCTCAACTTGCCCCTGCACTCAAAAGTAAAAGGCGCCGTCTCCCCTATAGGCACTTCCAACCAAGTCCCATCTTTCTGTTTCAATTCTTTCCTCGACCCTTCTTCTTCTTCGTCTTTCAAATCGTCCGCACTCGAAATGTACGTCTTGAACCACAACCTCGAACCCGTCTCGTTTTTCAGAGCGAAAGGTATAAAAGGCGACCTTCTGCGATACCCCTGTTGACCGGATCCCAAACTCTTTTGCCCAGACCCGTTAGAAACGTAGTCCTGAGTCCAGTTCTCCTTCACCAACGACACAAGCTGCACCAAGGTATGGGTGATATTGACATTCACCGAATCCTGCGACTCCACTCGGATCTGAAGACGTTTTCTGCTCAAGTTGCTTGCCAGGGTCTGCTCCCATTTGACCATGGCCCTCCAGGGTTCGATAAAAGGTTCCCATCCACTCAGAACTCGGTTGTAGTAATCAACGGTGAAGGTACCGGACACGGAACCGGTTCCCAGAGACTGCTCTTGCTTCAAGGTCAAGTCCGCCAAGGTTAGTTCCAGTAACGGAACATCGGCGTCTCTGCAGTCGTCGATGACGCAAATTCTCAAGCAGGCTGTATCGATTTCGATGGTTCTGAAGATGTGATCATTACTGGTGCCGGATATTGGAGTGTCGGGGTTGACGGGAGTCGCATTTTGAGTGAGCCAGAGCGCGGCGTCGTCCAGGTGCCCGTTGCACTTATCCAAGGCGATTTCGCAGTCGGCGATGGTGAAGCCGAGGGCGGAGAGCTTGACCACGTGGCGGTTTTTCATCGCATTGGCGGGGAGGTTTTGGGAGGTAGCGGCCTCTGGGGATGGAAAAAAGGTGGAAGAACGCTTCTTCGCCCAGAGGGTCTGTTTAGGAAGAGAGTTGAATATCCTGGTGAACATGTTGACGTCGTAGTAGCTCAGGCGGAAGCTGAGAGACTGAAGCTGGATCTGGAATTTTCAAAATGGAATGCGTTTGATGGGAAATGGTGCATCACGTCGAATATGACAATAACGTATGAATAGTAGACTATACACTTTCAGGGTGAAGCAATTACTGACCAGTGACGTGGGAAAAGGAAAATTTTAGGGGTTCAAACTTGTCCGGGAGTTCGAATGAAATTAGTTATTATTTCTTGTGAAATATGTGGCGTGAACTGAGAAAACCTACCTAACAGCACATTCCATTAGGCACATTATTAGGTATAAGAGGATTAGAAAGTAAACCTAAAGCAATTTGCTGTTGTTTAACAAATAAAAACCATATTTCCGAAGCTCCAAATGTTTGAGACATAAATGAAAACGATAAAAAATCGATTTTTCATATTCCACCCAAGAAAAAATAATTTATAATAAATAAATAAAATAAAAAAATCATAAAAAATAAAATAATGAATAAATAGAACAAAAATGTTTATTTTTTTCTAAGTGATCATATTAGCTTCGAATCATGAAAAAAAATACGACTAACCTCTAATTTTCGGTCTACGGTCAACTCGAAACTCGCGCCAACAGGATCAATAATAGACAACGCTGTCTCTTCCTCAAGCCCCAAGATACACGAAAAAAGCTCGCAATTCGACAAATTGCAGGAAAGAGGTTTTTCCCCTTCCTGGGGGTTCGAATGATACGACAACACCGCAGTGCTCTTCAGAATGACCGCGTTTGTGTCCCAAAGCGAAGTATCTTCTACAATGACAAGTTCCGAATCCGTAATGTTCAGTCTAAGTTCTGTAAAGAACCCTTCGTCTTCCACGATATTTTCCACGTTTCCCTGTTCTCTCGCCAGAACTGCAGAACTCAAAAAATCGGCAGTTTCTGGTTCTGGGGAGTTCAAGACTAGAAAATTTCTAACAGCTTCCCACCAATCCAGAATAGCAGTCAGTCGCATACTGTGCAAAAGAATGGTCGTTGCTGCAACGTTTTTTCTCCTTTTATGGTGTATTTCCGCTTGAACTCGATCACGGTCGTTTTTCGAGTTGTTCAGTGGTTGCAAAATGCTGCGGAAAACGTTGGAACGACAATTCACTGGCTCTTCGTCGAATCTCGTATCGGCAATCAAAATTTCTTGGGAAATGAGATCAATGTCTTGAGAATTATCGCTCATAGAGTCGATTGTGAGTTTGGATTTGATGAAGTTGATGCAGACCAAAGCTGCGAGGTCGCGATGTTGATGGAGTTTCAAAGTAACGTTGACGAGTTCAAAGTTCATGTAAGATTTCACCCAAACTTTCTCATCTGGTATTTCGGAGTTTTGGTGATCGTCACTAGCTATATTCTGAAAAAATTTTATCAAGAAATGGAGAACATTGGAAAACACGAAATACTGCGCGGAAAAAACAGAGTGTGAGATTTCTATAAAATAGAAGGAACAGTGCAAGAATTTATAATTATTTTAAATGTTGTTGGCGTACTTTTTGAATTGTGTATTATATGCAGTGAAATTACAGCAAGTTATTTTTTATTTTTTTAACTCTTTTTATTCACTTCCGAGAAAACTCAAAAGTATGATGAAAATAGTTGAGTTGAAAATGTGTTATTAAAATATCTACAACTGAATACATACAATTGAATAAATAATTGAATTTACGTGTAATGTAGTAATAACAGGGTATAATAATTAGTATATATGTATAAAAATATATAATAGAGTGTTAAAATAATAATTTAAATATCATAATAATTATAATAATCATTATGAATTGAATTAACATCAGGTAATGATGGATGAAATTATCAAAAAATAAATTTTAATTAATAATCATCAGTAATATCTATTGTTATTATTATAAATTTATTAGAATAATATGAAAACGTATGAGTATTAGTAAAAACATGCCAAAATATACATAATAAAGTGTTAGAAATGTTAAATATGATATAATGATAAATATAATAATAACTGTTCATTACATTAATAATTAGGAAATGATTGATAAAATAACGAATAAATAAACGAATTAAGTAACGTAAATGAAATACAAATGATTAAAAAACTTATAATTAATAAATTATAATAATTTAAAATTTTATTGGCAATTTTTTGTCAATTTTGAGAAATTTGAAATAACTTTTAGTAATTAACCAGAATTTTACGGAATTACATACGAACATTTTTTTTTGGTATATGCATAGTTTCATGAAACGTTTTTTTTATTAATGGAATTAAGACCAAAATTTCACGAGTCTTTAGGATTTGTAATACACTATATTACATTGCAATGGATATCACTTTTAACAACATAACTGTAGAACTACGCTAATAACGACAATAATTTGAAAAATTGACAATATTTTGAAGCATTTTAAAAAAACTTTTTGAATTATATTATATTTAATAAAATTACAGCAAAGGTTAAATATCAGTGTAAAATAAGATTTTGTTGTTTTTCGATTAGTTTTTAAAAATGTTTTTTTACTTTTTTTTCAAATGACAACTTTTTCTGTTTTGCAGAAAAAACAAGAAAAATTCATTAAAAAATTTGCAATAATTTTGCCGGAATTACACTACTCTACTTTGAACAATAAATTTGTCCAAAAGTAATAAATTTTATTTTCTGTGTATTGTTAATTCCACCAAAAAGCTGTAAAATACTATAATAGGTCGAAAACGCTGAAGAATTTATTTTTATAAACTTCAATAAACTCATTTGTTCAGCAGAGAAGTTGTAAGAGAGAAAAAGGAGGAAGTTAAAATATATTTGTCGGATCCGAAATTTGAAAAGTTCATTGCCATTCGATTTGAAACATGCCAAACATATCTAAATTTCCTCAAAAACTTGTTTTTGATAAAACAAAATTCCTAATTTCAGTTCTTCTGTTTCATCTCTAATTATAAGAATTTATTTATTTATTTCTCAATTGAGGAGCTACAATCAATAAGGCGACAGGCGCTCGAAAATCTGTTAAAGAATTGTCCACCTCGTGATCTCATGGTCAAAAATCGAAAATCGAAATTCGAAAAAACAAAAAGCATGGTCTTCTGGCTCGTAAAAAATGAATATTAGTTTCTGTTTACAGTTTTTTTTATAACGTTGCAACTTTTCGAGTAA
>JAPYZL010139113.1:0-14049 GCA_030522825.1 Platygaster orseoliae
AAAAAATGACGCAAAAGTTGAAGTTTCCTTTCAGACAAATATTTACAACACAGTGGCAAAAACACACTTTATTTTTTAACCAAAAAAATAAACAAACAAACAAGACGCAATCACTGACGTTTAATACTCGACACTAGAGCCATATATGGAAAAAATTTCAAGTCTCCATTGATTACCGTTCTGACGGTAATGCAAATTGTACATTTCGTGAACTGCGCATTTTGCCCCAGTCTCCCATATATACTATTATATCATTATTGGTAGTAATTTTATTTTAAAAAATTATTATAATATATTATACATATTATAATAAAATAATTGTTTTAAATAAAATAAAATAATTGCAATAAAAAATAATATTACTATATTATTATAACTATTATATCATTACTATTACTAATATAATTTACTATTATTAACGAAAAAATTCTTCTCAAATAATAATTATAATAAAATAAAATTTAAAAAAATGTTTAATCGCGTTTTAGGTACGTCAATGGCTTTCAGGGATAGGCTTGGAACGGCACGCTCCGCGTTTTCTGGAAGCCGAAGTAACCGGCTCGAATCTGCTGCGACTGGAGTCGCGCGACCTGAAAAGCCTCGGCGTCTGCGGCGACGAGAAGGCCCACATGAAGCGCAAGCTCAAAGAGCTTCGCGCCCAATCGGAGCGCGAGCGCAAGGAGCGCAAAGAAATCGAGCGTATGCGCAGAAAGGCCGAAAAGGCCGCTAGGAAAAAATAGTCCGAGTTTTGGATCGAGACGCAATACCGTTAAGGCGATATGGAACAAGGTTTGAAATTACTGTCCTTTGCCCTTAACCTCAAAGTTTCCAGTTATTTCGTTGGTACTCGATCACAAAGAGAAATAATGAATTTTAGAACGACGTGAAAAAAGGGCGTACGAAATATGACAAGAGTGTAGGATGAATTGTATTTATTACTCAATATTGAATCTCAAAATTTTATGAATTTTTCTTTATTTGGATTAATGTGTGATTTTTAGCTTAAGGTTAACCGAAAGTTCCACATCGCCTTAAAATATGAGGTTCCCCGATTTCAGTGCCACTTTTTGTACGTGAGCTGTTTTGTTCTATTTGACTTATTTATACTGGTACTTGGTATCAAGTAATGTACATTGATCATTTCGATTGTCATCGAAATCTCTATTTCCCCTGGGCGATACAAGAGAAGAAAAAAACACAAAAATCGCGCCAAGATCATTTTTCATATTTTTGTATTTCTTTATCGCCGACCGTTTTTCGCGCGTGGGCTCGTGCAAGACTGGACAAATTTTTTGGTAAATTATTATGTAACGCGATGTACAATAAGAAAGAATCTAGCGATTTTACTTGATTTCATTTTTTCATTTCTGATCAAAAGTAGTTTATTGAGTTTTGTTACGTTTCGTTTTGACCTGGCTAGTTGGGTCGATGTTTTATATTTCCTTGAAATTGTCACATTATGTTTATAAAAGTGTTTATTTCCGGGATTTAACGTTAATAAAATTTCAGTTAAAGTATGTTGTATTTGAAAAAGAATACTGTTTTGACATTAGACCCACTGATATTTACAGGGGCGTAGGCAGACAAAATTTTCAGGAGGTGTTTAGAAGAATAATATATTTTCTTCAGGATTTTGAAGTTTGAAATCTTCGACGATCTGGTTTCAAGAGCAAAATTTTCCGATTTTTCGGAAAAAGAGCTTTGAAGCTGCAAATTCACTGATTGATGTTTTTTTGTTGAAAACTTATTAAATTTTACAGTCAAAAAGTATCATTCTGTAAATTTTCAAACATTTTCAATTCAATTCATTTTTTTCTAAATAATTACAACACACAGTATTTTATACTAGAAATAAATTGTATTAAGTTATTTAATTTGTTTCGTTTTGTAATAGTTGACTTTTGAAGAACAAATCACCATTTTTCTAATACAGTAATTTGAGGCAATTCACTCAAAAAATATTTTTTTTTTTTAATCAGGAAAAAAATTTTAATTTCAGAATTTATATATAACACTTAATTGTTAGGTTCAAGACGTTTAACCATGTAAATTTCAAGGTATGGAAAATTTAATTTTCCTTATTCATAAATTTCGAAACATTTTCATTCAGACTCTTTCTTTTCCAAAAAATTATAACACCACAGTATTTTATTCTGGAAATGTGCTGTATTAATTTATTTAAATTTATTATTTTTTAACAATCAACTTTTCAAGATTCAAAGTAAAAATTTTCATGTATAAATTTCCATTTTTCTGATTTTGCAATTTCACATTTTTTTTATATCCGTAGAAGTTACTATATTAAAATTAGGATTCTCCAGTATTTTGTAATTTACAGAAAAATTTTTTGTCTTCTGTAAACTCAAACTTTTACTGTTCCACGAAAAATCTTAACTTATCAGAAATTGCATTCCAAAGTTGTTCTCTTTCTAAAGTTAAGTTTTAAGTATGTTGATTTTTTTTTCGATTCTTGAAAAGTCAGATACCAGCCAGATTCTGTTGAATCTAGAATTTCAGGTCTTGAAGAAAAATTGAGAGTACTTAATTTGTAAGCCATTTGCCAAATTTTCTCGTAGAATTTCGTCATTTTTTCGATATAAAATTGTAGCCATGTATTTACAAGTGATGATTTTTCTACGAAGCGAATAAAATGTGATAATTTTATAAGATTCTGTTTTTCAAGAAATTCTTGTGTAATTTTTGTACGAGAAGTCGCAAAAGGTTTTTGAAGAATTTTGTAACGTTTCCTTTGTAGTTTGTGATATGCAGCTCAAAAGAGTTTTTTCTTTGAATTTGCTCAACAAATGGTAGGAGAAGGTGAAAATTGACTTATTTTGCGGTTCGTATTATTTTTGGTAGAAATCGTTTTTGAGGTTATAGTTTATCGAATTTACTTCAGAAACCCTAATCTCAATGAGCGACCAATCTACTTTTACCACCGAGCCAAATTTTCAATGACAATTTCCGACACGCACATTTTTGTCCTTTCCAGTATTGTTATTTAATTCAATTTTTCTGTTCATTTAAATTGGAATGCATCATTTTTGACATTCCTCTAGATTTTGTATTTGTACGTGAACTGGAAAAATAGTGACAAATTATGCGAAACAAGGCGCACAACAATAAAAAAAAATTGGGGAAGGAGGTTCGAACTTCGCAGAAAAAGTTATCAGTTCCGAGTTCAATCGGAAAATGGCTGATAATTTTTGCTTCGATCGACGGTCACAGTTGTATGATAACGTAAACGTACTCTTATTTATATTTATTCTGAATATCGTCGCTGTCTTCTCGAAAGAATGATGGAAAATCGAGTGACGTAAGAAGACCTGACTTTGTAAATAGGTGTATTCTTAGTCGACATAAACATTAGCCCCGAGAGAAAAAAAAACCATAATTCAAGTGTCATATAATCTGTAAAAATGCTCCGTACGAAAGTTCAGTTTCCTCGCGTTTATAGTTGGTATATTTTTCGTCGCGTTGGAATATTTCGGATGGACTTGAATCGCAAGAACATGAAATGAGAGTGTAATGACGCAGGGTCTTTTTCAATGACTTGTAGCGACTTCAGTTATTATTAATTGGACGAGTAACATCGAGCGTTTTAGTCCGTATCGCAAAACTTTTTTTTACTATTTTGGTTAACGTCGACTCTGGTGAACCACGCGAGATTTGGGAGTAGATTTTTCAAGCGAAAATAGCTTGTAAAATGGGCCCAAAATCGAAATTTCGCGGGGGTCGCTTCGGTCGATTTTGGCCCCAATTTGTACTCGGGTATTTTGGGTGCGCTCGGAGGCTTTTTTCAACCCCGGCAACTTTTTCCAATTCCATATTGAACTTTCGATTCGTACGTTTGAAATAAAAGTAAATCGTCATACGTTGAATTCGAGTGAGTTATTTTTCCCGTTCCTATACTTTATTTTCCCGAAAAAATAGATAAATTTAAAGAGCGAAATCTAAAAAGTTAAATGACTTTTAAAACCATTTCTATATATTTAATAGCAATCGAATTCTGCATTTCGAGCCAACACGGAATTTTGGAAAAATGACCGGTAATTTTGTTGGCAGATTGATTTATCTGGTATTCAGGTTGTAATTTTCCTGATTATTTCGATTTTAGTTTATTGATAAGATTTTACTAAATATCATAATTATTTTAGTTGAAATTTTTTGAACATATATATCATGTGAAAAAAGGCCATAATTTATCAGAAATTTCAAAACATAAATCACAAAATAAAGAAAAGCACTATTTGAAAAGCTTTTAATATTGAAATAGTACAGATACTTGAATTTTGAATCACATCATTTATCGAACATAAAAAATCGAAAAATGGTTGAAAAACATAAATTACTAATATTAAGGATTGGGTACCGTAATGTCCAAAAAATATTATATAACTTAATTCTACCATTTTTGGGAAATATTGTTTACATATGATATGTTTGAGATATTTTTGTGAATAATATATTTAAAAAAGTATAAGCAAGAAATTAAAAAAAAACTTAAAATGTAAAACTCTGCAAAATTTTTTTTATTTATGTAAAAAAAATGAAATTAAGGTAAAAAACTTACAAATGGTAGTTCTTGGAAATTATCGTAATTTTTAACAATTTACGAAATTCGTGGAAATTTTCTTAAACTCTAAATTTTAATTGAATTTTAACAATTATATAATATCTTTGTGCGAGGATAAATTTTTGATTTCAAAAAACTTGATAATGATATGAAAATGAAATACCCAAAAATACCACACAAAAATCAGTCAATTATTAAATTCTAGTTAAACCGAACCATTAAAATTTTTAACAAATACCTAACATTTGTCAAAGTTATATTATGGTATAGACTATTTTTAAAATTTAAAAAATTTTGGACTGTATCCGTGCGATTAAACATTTTTTGTTATTTAAAAATGATATTACACGGTTTCTGTAATTTTTCGAAATTCAAAAATTTTGCACGATGTACAAAGTTTATTAATATTATCTGAAATTTAACAAATTATTCGAATTTTTTAGAATTTACAACAATCTGAAGAATTATCCTAATGCTTTTTCATTTTCTTTAGATTTTAACAATAATAATAAAAAAAAATTCATTAAAATTTGTGTAATTTATTATAATTTTTCGTAATTTTTCAATACTTCCAAGTTTTTAAAGTTTTTTCATAAAATTAAAAAAAACCATACACTATTCCAAAAAATATGATAATGATCCCAATATATAAAATTTTTTAAATTTTTTCAAAATTTTGAAATTTCAAACATAATTAACACTATTCAAAGATTCAAGTTACAGTAAAATAATAAGAAAATTTGGACATTAAATTAGATAAACATAAAAATCTTTGTTCATTACTGTTGGACATTGTGGTGCCCTAACCTAATTAAGTAATTTTTTTTACAATAAAAGAATTTAATAACACGAATTTTTCAAAAAAGTATTCCTCAATTTTAAAAAACCAACAGCAATGCGTTTTGCGGAGACAAATTTAGCTTCCCAGAATAAAAAAGAGATTGGAGTCTGCGCACGCACATGTGATCGATATAAGCATAAATAAATGATTTGTTGTATCGTTTATACTGACCCCCCAAAAAAACGGATTAAAGTAAAAAACGATAATTATTTTTTTGAAAAAGCCCTTTTGCAGCAATCGAATTTGCTGTAAAAATACTGTAAATTTCTTACGAATTTATCGTCGAGAAATTTGCGACTTCGATCACGTGATTCTCATTGCGTAATATCAAGTTGCATTGAACATGTGACTTTTAGATTATTGCATTTAAACTCATTTTATAGTGATAACGCGACTCGTTCATGCGTTTGCCGGTTTCTTTTTTTCATTGCTTAAAATGAAGAAAATTAGTTTTAGTTCAAGATACGAATTTTTCCACTATTTTTTACATACGTTAGCGACATATTGTGAATTATAATGCTAATGAGAACGAATGATTTTGTTGGATTTTTCTGACTTGTGGTGTTTTTTGAGTACTTCGATGCTCGAAAAATTTGGAAGGTGAGGTTATGCGAATTTTCATGAAATAAGGAGAATCGATACATTTTTTATGTACTTTTTGAGAATTTCCAAAACTTGATTGTTTGAACGTGGATAGAAAATCGTGATCTAGGGCAACCATTCAAACCGGTTTTATTAGACTTTGATAGATGAAAAAATAGCACGAGGCAGATTTTGAAAAGCTGAAGAACGAGTTATTTTATTGATTATTTTATAAAAATTGCAATTTTTGTTGAAATATTATTAAGCTTATGAACAGATTTTTGTAATCTTCAAGTCAGTGTAATTTGCAAAAAAAAAATTCTGGTATATTTTATGCTTGAAGTATTTTGAATTTAATTAATGATGAAAAGAGAAAAATTTATGCAATGTGAAAAAGTGGAACAATAAAATGATAAACTTGTATTATTTTTCATTTAATTGATTTCTCAGTTATTTTTTCTTGATTAAATTTGATAAAAATATTGTTCCTGAAGCAGTAGTTTCATTCACAAAATTTTCATGAATGTTAGTTTAGTATAATTATATTCATGCGTGCAATGCACTTTTTCAAAAGTTAAGGATTTCTGGATATTTTTGAAAAGTAAAGGATAATTGGAAATACCGTACTATATATTTTTGAGAAATTTTTCAAAATTTCGAAAATTTTTTATGATATTTTTTTTTTTTTGAGTCATTCAACTTTATATTCGGAAAGAAAAAAAATTAAAATTCGTAGTAGTTTTGAGCTCTGATACATGTTTTTGAGTATGAAATTTCAACTCAAAACTTACAAAACAATATGAGAAAAAATCAAAAAATAACGAAATATATTTGATATGTATAGTTATTTTATTCTTTGAAGCCCAAACTTCTAGTGTTTTAATTCTGAATTTCAAAAATAAAATCTTTTTTACATGTAGCTATAATTATTAACAAGTCCTAAAATTTGAATCCTGGATCATCGAATTCTAAAAATCTACATAGAAATTTATAAAAATACCAGGGAATCCCTCAAATTGTATAAATATTAAAAAAATACGAAAGAAATCAAAATTCACTAGAAATCTGTATCAAAGGTACTGTTTTCTGTACCATAATTGAAATACTAAAAAACATTGTGATTTCTTATACTACAGTAATACATTCTAGAAATGTATAGAGTTATGCTCAGAAACACGAAATACGAAAATAGTACTTTCCCAAAATTCTATAGAAATATTAAAATTATCTCATTTTATAAAACTCTACAAAAAAAATTTAAATACATTTTAAAATCCTTTAAGTTGTATAAAAACTATAGAAATATGAAAAACACTAAAATTATCAGTAAAAAAATCACGTGAAACGAATTTCATTAGATATATCAAATACGAACATAAAAATTGTGCACATGTCAACATTTTGAAGTAACTATTTTTAATAACTCCAGCGCCATAAATGCAGCGTCTGATACTTTAAAAGATTGGTTGCAAATCCAGCCGCATTGAAGAAACTTTTTTTATAATTTTTGAGACTTAAGTTAATTAATTAATTTAAACTATCCTTAGACTTTTGGATTAATTTTCCTGGAATAACAAAATTATTTTCCAGATTGACTTTTCAGAATTGGTAATGAATTTATAGTTTTCCAGGAAATTGTCATATAAAGAAATATTGTATGATGTTCAATTGAAAATAAATATATATTTTCATATTATTCAAAACAATTTTCTAAAATTTTCCGCAAAATTTTTCTCTCATTCTGTCTGAATGTTGCACGAAATTTTTGCTTTGGTAAAAACTTGTACTAGCAACTATTTATTTTATAATACGGACAATTTGAAAGAAACTAAAATAACAAATACAGATTTACAAAAAATTAATAGCATTTAATGAAAACGCTTCTTACAGAAATTATTTCCCATCTGACATGGCTCATTATGTATTTTCTTCCAGGTTTTTCAGTTTTCGGTGAAGTCTATATAGTTTTTTGATGAAAATCAGCTACGAAAAATGGCTAACGTTTTATCCAGCATTGATTACGTTGTTATAATTTTAATGCTCTTAATCAGCATGAGCATCGGAGTTTATTACAGATTTACTGGTGGTCGCCAAAAAACAACAGAGGTAATTTGACAAAAATTTTTAACTATATTCAAGTTTCTTTCACTCGTTCAAACTCTATAATTATTAAGATCATCAATGCAAGTCGATGAATTGATTTTCATTTCCATACACAACGTTTTACTTTTATTTTTACTTGAATTACTTGTAATTACTTTACTTTCATTTACTGTACTTCATTTACTTATAATTACTCCAAATAGTACCACAAAATATTTTCGCTTATTAAAAAAAAGAAAATCGAGTCATGTGAAACTCGACAACAGCTTTCTGATTTTTTAATTTCTTTCGAAAGGAGTATTTCAGCGCCAATCGAACAATGAGCATTTTGCCTGTGAGCATAGCACTTATGGTGTCATTCATGTCTGCGATTTCCTTGTTGGGCGTTTCAGCAGAGATGTACACTTATGGCACCATGTTCTACCTCATTAACATATCGTACTTATTGGGCACACCCATAGCTTGTTACTGCTATTTACCGGTTTTTTACCAACTGCAAGCAACTAGCGTGTACGAGGTGAGAAAAAACGTAAATTTCGCTGAAAGAAATGGCACCTATAGTGTATTTCTTCACTAGTGTGGAAAAAATTTTTTTTAACGATTCTGAGATTCGCAACTTAAGCCGAAGGCGAGCATTGTAATTAGATGAGTTAAAAAAATTCATTAGTATTGGAAACTTTATTTTCTTGTTGCGTCGACTATATTTTTGGTTACAGTGACTATATACAAAGTTGATGAAATTATTTTGTATCTTCTGGTTATAGGAGCTAGATTTTATTGTTAAAAGTAGTGTGCTGAATATAATTATAAAAGTGTATAAAAACTTAGAATGTTTTTGTAAAATATTGGTACTCAAGTTTTTCACAACATGGGAAAACATTATCATGTATAAGTTGGAGGGAAACGGTTTCTCGGAGCTAATATTAACGAAACATTCATGTCTTTATTCCTACTTTTATTCCTACTTTTTTCCTTTTTTCCTTTTTTCCTTTTTTCCTTTTTTCCTACCTATTTATTCCTACTTTATTCCTACTTTTTAACTTCGTTGCTAGATAAAGTTCGTCTCCTGAGGATGACCACGATCAGTGGTTGAAAGCTTGAGAAAAGAAATAAAAGTAGGAATAAAGACATGAATGTTTCGTTAATATTAGCTCCGAGAATCCAACTTATCAGTGAAAAAAACACACGGAGCGTCATATATTCATATTATCATGTATATTTTGAAGTCATATAGTAATGAGTAAAATCTTCAAATTTTGATAATATTTATGAGGTGCTACATATTCTTAAATTTTTACAGAGTAATGAGTATTCTTTTATATTCCAAACGTTTTTTATTTTTCGACATTTTTCAAACAACTTGACTCTTACACAATTTTTATATGAATGTGTAGTCTTACCCATTAAAATTTTACCTAATTATTCAATAATTTTCCATTTATTCAGATTTTTAATAAAAAAATATAAAAACATTAGAGTCTTTACTTCGAAAACATATAAAGATTAATATACAGTATACAATTTGTGAAAATTTTTTTTGATTTTTCAGAATAATTGATAATCTGCGAGATCTTTGCTGTTTTCTGATTTCTCAAAATTTTAAAGTTTTCAAACATAATGCAAACCATTCAAAATATTTTAAACGTTGAAAAAATTTATTAAATTCATTGAAATTTCCTTTTTTTTCATACTTTTTGAGTTTTTTCCATATGTAATACAAAACATAGAACATTATTATGTATATTCCGAAAAAAATGATATACGGAACGATATTTATGAAATGTGAACATATTTGAAAATCCCTTAATATTTCAAACTTTTTTCAATTATCAACAATCTTTAGAACTTTTAATACTTTTGATTCCTTTCAAAATTTTATAAATTTCAAACATAATACAATCTATATAAAACTCAAAGAATCTTATAAATCTTGGTCCAACTCAAGTTTTTTGTAATTTTTTTATACTATTTAAGTTTTCCAAATTTTAGTTGAAGAATGAAAAAAACACTATGCGTACTCCAAGAAAGTATGATACAAAACAAAATTCACAGAATATATCAACACTTTTTGGAATTATCAGTTAAAAAAGATATTTATGCTACAAGGGAGAAAAAGGATGATTCCAACGAGTGCAATTGCGCACTCGTTTCGCTCGTGCCCAAACTTTGCACGAGTTGGAATCATCCTTTTTGTCTCGTGTAGCATACAATATTTTTTCCCATGCATGTGTAAAAGTGGCCACTTCGTTTTTATGGAACGCAGAAACGAAATCCTCTTCTTGGAGTACTCGGAAAGCAGCGGGAGTTATCAATAAAACCCTAGGGAAATATTCGTAAATCCCGGATCACAGGGAAAAAAGTTGCCTGATCCGTGATTTATGAATGTTTTCCAGGGTTTTTGTTGACATTTCCCGCTGATTTCCGAGTACCCTAAAAGGGGGCTTTTGTTCCCGCATTCCATAGAAATAAAGTGGCCTTTTTTACGGATGCATGGGAAAAAAATTTTTTTTAACTATCATTTTCAGAACTTTGTTTTTTTATTCTTCAATACTTTCAAAACTTCAAATATAATACAAACCATGATATAATTAAAAAATTGTAAAAAATTTAGCTGAACTAATAAAGACTTTCAGAATTTCTTAAAACCTTTAAAGTTTTTCAAATATTTATTAGATAATGAAAAATATAAAGATAAACATAATTTATACATAATATATGAATATTTTATCAAATTTTACAAATTTCTGAAATTTCTAGGATGATTGACAACCCTTGAAACTTTTCATGTTCTTCAACTTTTCTTTATACTCCAAATTATAAACATAATGTACCAACTATTCAAAACTTTCCGGATTGTACAACAATTTTTTCAGCCCATCAAGATTCTTCGTAATTTTTTTGCATTTTTCTCAATTTTTACAAATCCTTCTTAAGAAATGAAAAAAAAAATTATCATGCACATTTTTCGACTATACAAAATAATGAACCCACTCCCCCCCCCCTCCCCCATAGCTTGAGTTTTAATTACTACCGACTGCAAAATTTGCATTTTACCACCCCTAGCGTATCTTTTAGAATTTCAACGCCCGAATATTATACTTAAAAAACCGATTTGGTAGGCTCAAACAAATTTTATTCAACGTCGTGTGGAAAAGGCCACTTTTCAACATGCTCGGGCGATGCAAAACTGGCATTTCCACACTAGTGAGAAATATACTATTTTAAGACTCTTAACAAATTTCGTTTCGGTCAACAAAATTTGTTTGTCTGAACTAAAATTGTATTCAAGTAAACGAAACATTTATTTAAAAAATTCTTAGTACTTGGACAAACGTTTCGGAATGTGGACAAGATTGGCGGCAAGTTTCCTTTATTGGATCCAACTTCTTTTATATTCCGGCATCGTTTTGTACGCTCCAGCGCTGGCGTTGGAAGCGACCACGGGATTGAATCAAGTTTACAGCATCGTGGCTATTGGCTTGGCTTGCGCTTTTTACTCGAGCATCGGGGGCATTAAAGCCGTCCTCATAACCGACGTTTTTCAAGGGTTCCTCATGTTCACCGCCGTTTTTCTCGTCATTTTTACGGCCGCTCGGCAGGTCGGTGGATTCGGCGAGATTTTTCGAATCGCGCAAAAGGGTGGTCGCGTCGATTTTTCCAGGTAGAGATTTCGCAACACTTTTTTTTTAATTTTTAATGGTTCATTAACTTTGGATTTATTTCGAACAGTTAGGTTAACTCTGACTTGACCTTGATCTGACTTGACCTTGACTTCACCTTTAATTGACTATGAATTGACCTGACCCTGACTTGACCTGACTTTGATTTGACCTTGACCTGACTCGACCTGGCTCTGGTTTGACCTTGATCTGACTCCTACTTAACCTTTACTTGACTTGACTCTGGCTTGACCTGATCCTGACTTGATCTTCACTCGACCTTCATCTTGACTTGACCTCGACCTGACTTTGATTGTACCTTCACCTTGACTTTACCTTGACTTGACCTTGTTTCGCCTTTAATTTTCATTAAAAATACTTATGAATGATTGACGTAGTTCTACGTTACATCATAGACTTTCTGTGCTTTTGCCTAATTTTTTGTTTAATCTCCAGTTTTTCCCTTGACCCAACGATTCGTCATACCTGGTTAAATCTCACGATTGGCGGTCTTTGCACATATTTGTCACTTTACGGTGTTCACCAAGTGCAAGTTCAGCGTTTGCTGACCGTGAGGTGAGTTCAATCCAAATAAAAACCAACAAATAATTAAGACACGCTCTAAAATGACGAGGAAAAACTACACGTCTCAGGGAAAAACTGTTTGAAAAATGGATCACGCGGCTTGGAAATTAGTGTAACGACCTTGAAAAAACCCGCAGAAACCAGAAATCAGCGAAACTGGCACTGTGGATAAATTGGCCTATTCTGTCAGCCTTTTCTCTGGTAACCTGTTTTTCCGGACTGGCGATATACTCCAAGTATTACAAATGCGATCCACTGACCAATAGCAGGATCGAGACCAGCGATATGTTGATGCCACTTTACGTTATGGACACCATGTCGGGCCTACCTGGTTTACCCGGACTTTTCATATCCGGTAATTGCCATTGGCACCTTTGCGAGCAGATCGAAAAACTCACCATGGACATCGCCATTTCCATAACTGGAAACAGTCGAAAGTCGCAGTTTTGTTATTTCCAATTTAATCTTGCTTGAAAAACGTTAATTTGGTTCAGGTGTCATCGCAATATAATCGATAATACAAAACAATACAACATTCGTTCTGTTAAAAAACCCTTTTTTTCTGTGAATACAATAATAAAAAGTAATAATAAGAAATATGTTAATAACAAATAATTTACTTTTATTATTACTTTATTCTTACTTCCACCCAAGTGGATAACAACTGCACTTTGTCTCGTACAACAGGCATCTTCAGCGCCGGATTAAGTACAATATCAGCAGCTCTGAATTCTTTGGCCGCTGTCACACTCGAGGATTACATAAAACCTGTGTACTTGAAACTTCATGGACGGGAATTTCCTCAATCGAAATGCATTTTGACCGGGAAAATCCTGGCTTTTACTTTGGGACTTGTTTGCATTTTGTTGGCTTATTTGGCCAAGTACTTAGGGGGTGTTTTGCAGGTGAAAAGTTATTGAATGAGTTTTTATTCGCAGCTTCATCGTACACATTTTCCTTTTTTTTTCGTTGAAAATCGTTAGGTTCAAGTTAACTTAAAAAATTATAGTTAAAGTTGTTACTTGTTAAGCTGCTTTGAAAAAAGTGCATATTATAAACTTACATTAAAAAACCAATTTGGTTGACTCTAAATTCAGTTTTAGGTTTTCTAGTGTGCATTCACTCATTTTGTTGAACAAAAGATCAGACAACATTTGAATTGGTCGTGCTTTTATTTTATAGGCTAGCTTGACTATTTTCGGTGTGGTTGGTGGCCCACTTTTAGGACTCTTTACTTTGGGAATGCTCGTGAAATCAGCAAACCAACGTGGTGCTATAATTGGAGCATATTCTGCTCTCATTTTCCTACTTTGGGCATCTTTTGGTCAACCCAGACCTCCAGTTGGCAGAAAAAATGTCAGTATCGAAGGTTGCAATGATACTTTTCTACCCAGTCTTCCAAAAAACTCATCAATTTTTGAGTGAGTATTAAAAAAAATACTGTTTATCCTACACAGTGAGGAAAGTGCGTAGTTTCTTCACTTTTGTAATTTATTTTACAAGTTCGTTGTTCCCACGTTTTTTGTTACAACGAATCAAAGTGCCATTGGCAATAGAAATTCATTGCATAGCAGTTCTTTTACGTATTTTTATGTAGAATTTTTCAAAATAGATATTTATGCTACAAAGGAGAAAAAGGATGATTCCAACGAGTGCAAAGTTTGGGCACGAGCGAAGCGAGTGCGCAATTGCACGAGTTGGAA